>PVLA01000255.1:380895-657315 GCA_004027455.1 Hydrochoerus hydrochaeris | reverse complement strand
TAAAGGAAAACTCATCAAAATCACAGCAGACTTCTCAATGCAAACCATCAAATCAAGAAGAGCTTGGAGTGAAATCTTCCAAGCCCTGAAAGAAAATAACCTCCAACCCAGAATGATGTACCCTGCAAAACTGTCTCTCAAAATTAATGGAGAGACAAGATATTTCCACAACAAAGAGGAACTGGGGGGAGTTTGTGACCACCAATCCAACCCTGCAAAGAATACTGAAGGACATGCTAGAGAGAGAAAATAAAATCATCAGGGTTCCAGGAATAATGGTAGAAAGGCCTCAGAGAAAGGGGCAGACAGTGGAATGAAGGAGAAAAGTAAACAAATAACAACAGAAAAATAGCATGGCAGAGATAAGACAGAAAAGATTGGATATATCACTGTTTTATCTTGACTGATTTTATTTGAATCTGGTATGCTTGAGAGTGTCGAGTCTGAGAGTAGGAGCAACTACTCTGAAGATGACACGATTCAATAGGAAACTCATTCTGGTTTGATTGTTAACTGCCTTTGAAGTCCTATAATGTCTCCAATGTTTAGATTTTATTAACAATGTAAAGCAATGCTAAGTTTATATTATATTTGACAATATAGACAATTTTATTGAAAATAACAAGAGACATCATAGTGACTACCGTAGGTCACCTAGTGTTGTGTCTTTGTATGTTCTTTTCGTTTCATGTTTCTCTAGGAATTTGTATTGCTGACTTGTTTTGATTTGTTTCTCCCTCTAATACAGAAAGGTTAGGTATATGTGTAGAGACTTATATATGTGTAGAACTTCTAAGTAGTTTATGAGAATGGATTATAGTTATTGTAAAGAAAAAAAAAAGGAAAAGAGTATTCTGAAGGATATAACTGCATGTATGTTTGAGTGTGTGGAGTTAATAACCATGTTGCTAAAGTTTTAGTTGGATGGATGAGCAAAACTGACTGCAGTCTCACTGTTTGGATGTCCACTTTGTGGACTTTACTTTTGTAACTTGAACAACTGCATCTAAGAGGAAAGTATGTAATTATCAACTAGTGATTTTTTTTACTGGTTACTATTTTGGGGTTTTTTTTTTGTTTTGTTTTTGAGATTTTGTATTGTTTCTACCCTCTTTCTGTTTCACATTTTTTCTTTAAATTACACAAAATTAAGAAAAAAGCAAGAGGAGGAAAAGAAAGTGCTCTAAAAGAGATAACTGTATGTATACTTAAGTGTGTAGGATTGAATACCATGTCACTAAGTTTTTGTTGGATTGGTGAACAGAACTGTTTGCAGCCTCACTGGTTGAAAGTCCACTTTGTATGCTTTAATTTTGTAACTTGAGCAACTATATCCAAGAAGACAATATATAATGTATCAAATAGTGATTTCTTACTGTTTATTTTTTTTTGAAATTCTGTATTGTTTCTACCTTTTTTTCTGTTTTGCATCCCCCCCTTAAATAAAATTTTAAAAAAAGATGAGGAAAAAAAAAAAGAAATTTCATCCAACATGTATTCTCTGTATTATATACATGGTAATCTATTTACCACTGCAGCGAGGCTGCTAAATTTTAAAAGGCTTTCTTTATTTTAAGTTTGTGGTTTTGAAGCATTTTGAGAGTTTGTATAATATTATTTTGGACAGCTTCTAAGGGCCAAATCTTTGCATTTAATGAACTAATTTTATTTTTTTAAAGAAATAAAAGACAATTCTATTGAGGAACAATAGCATTTATTTATTTATTTAAGTTTTGGAGTGTTTCATTTTGTTTTTTGAGATAAGGTCTCACTACGCAGTCCAGGCTGGCATTGAGCTCACTACGTAGCCCAAGCTGACTGTCAACATGAGGTGCTCCTCCTGTCTCAGTCTCCTGAGTGCTGGGATTACAAGCATGTGACACCACTTTCAGAAATGATGGCACTTTAAAAGGAAATGATTAGAAATTCTTTCGTCACAGTTTTTTTTAAGTAGTTTAAAAACTGCACATTATTACAAGTGTAGAGTTCCTAAATAGTTTGAGAAATGACAGTTATTAAGTGTATCTATGAACAAAGTCAACTATAATTTGACAACTGCAAAAGTCAACTGCATAATTTCTGTTCTTTAAAGATCGCCCTCAATCTTATTTTCAGCTTGTATAAAGGCATGTTCCTTTTGAATCATAAATTTAGTAATAATAGTGAAGGCAGTATGGTATGAGAGTGAAATGAGTAGAGATGGGCTTCCTAAGGTGCTTTGAATTAAAAATTATGTTTTTTTTTTTTTTTTTTTTTTGCATCTGGGATCGAACTCATGACCTCACAGTTACCAGGATGGGCCCTTAGCCAGCTAAGCTAAATTCCAGAGAAACTATTTGTATTTTTTAAAGGTATTTCTATATGCATAAATTTGTGATTACAATCTATAATTCTGCTATTTTATAAAAAACTTGAAACAGTATAAACTTTGTTCTCCTTAAATATTTTAATTTTTATCTATAGTGGCTTAAACTAATATGGACACTTCTAGAGATATACTTCCAAGACTTAAATTCATCAAGGTAAAAAGAAATGTTTCTCATAGCTGGGCATGGTGGTGCACTCCTGTAATTCTAGCACTCAGGAGGCTGAGGTAGGAGGATCGTTGCGAGTTCGAGACCAGCCTGGGCTACAAAGTGAGCCCAAGGCCAGCCTGAACCGCATAGTGAGACCCTGCCTCGAAAAGGAAAAAAAAAAAAAATGTTCCTCACATTAGAAAATAATTTTTTCCTGGTCCAAGTCCTAGTCCATAGGTAGGAATCAAGGAATTACCTTTCTTGAGGTACATCACAGAGCTTACTGTCTGCAGAAAGCATCTTAATTTGGGCTTCACAGACTAAGAAAGCACATAGAGCTTTCTTAGTCTTTGAAGCATCTCGTTTTATCACTAACTTTTCATAGATATAAAAAGCTATGATACTTTCACCAGAGCTGCAGTTTGTGTTATAACTGATTAAACATGTCAGTTAACCAATAATAGTTCAAATATTTCTGCTAACAAATAATGATTCCTGAAAAACAGAAAAAAATCATTTTTGTACAAAGAAACAATACTATATTAGGATGCCTTCCCTCCCCCTACATACCCATAATCCTTCATTCTGTTAGTGTCTCTCGTGAAAGAAGGAATTAACAATTTGGAATTTAAATCTGTTCTAGCAATGTATGTGAAAAACTTTCAATTCACCCTGTTTATTAATTGTATTATTTGATTCCTAACCTCATCCTAGGTACTTATGTAGTTACACTTCTTAAGAAAAGTGGAATCAAATAGAATCAAACTATCTAAATTATCCATGTTCACAGAAAGGATATTTCTGAATCTTTAATACCACAATAATGTGTAAATGTGGGGAATACATGTCTAGAGAGAAGGTTAAGGAAAATAGAGTCATGTGCCACTTAACAATAGAGATTCATCCTAAAAATGTGTCATTAGGCAATTTCATCACTGTGCAAGCATTCCATGTCGTGCTTACAGAAGCTTATGTGGTATAGCCAGATACACACACGGGCAGTATGGTAGAGCTCATCGGTCCTGTGCTGCAAAACCTCCATAGCGTGCTGCTGTCCTGGATACTACAGGCATTTACAACAGAATGGTAACAGATTGTGTATATAGACATATCTGGACATAGAAAACTAAGTAAAAAATATGAAACATAAAAATTGTCTGCCTGTTTGGAACTCTTCCCATGACTGAGAATTGTAAGGCTGAAATTCACTCTGGGTGTCAGTGAATGAATGGGGAGTGAACAGGAAGAGGTAGGGTGTTACTGTCCATTACTCTGGACTTTGCACACTAACCTACACTGAACTTATGACTTTTCCTTCTTTGTTGATAAATTTATCCTAGCTAGTGTGTTTTAAAATATATTTTAAACTTTTTAACTCTTGTAATAACACTTAGCTTAAAACACACGTTGTAAGGCCATATAAAATATTTATTCTTTATAGCTTTATTGTGTCTCTTTTTCGTTTTGAAATTTTTTTCTCTTTTATACACTTTAGTTAAAAAATTGAGTTGAGTATATAGTTCAGTGATAGAGAACATGCCTAGCATGCACAAATCCCTGAGTTCAATCCCAGTAACACACACACACACACACACACACACATGTGCACACACATACACAAATGCACTAAAACACGACATATATGTGGCATAGGCCTGGACAGGGTCAAGGTCATCAGAATCAACATGTTCCACATTTATTTTATATCTTGCTTCACTGCAGGAACCAAAGGTCTAATATATTGAAAAGAAACACACATTGTCATGATACTGCCTATCATGACAATACCTTCTGATATCCCTCCTGCAGGGCCTACCTGGAGATCCTTTTGGAGAGATACACTTCTTTTGAGAAAGATATATCTGTTTTGTTCCTTTCTTTCATCACAGATTTTCTTAGAGTTGATAATCCACAATAAGTGCCCATCTGTATTCATGAAACCCTTCAGATAATAATAATACTCCTTTAAATAATATAAGCATTTTAAAGTTATTTAAAGTTTATCTCACATAATTTTTTCCTTATGCGAATACTTTGTCACAATAATAATTGATAGGTACATTTTGACATAGCAGGAATGACATTTCCTAGAATCAAAAAACACTAAAATGTATTTACTCCTAATTGTCTTTAATTTCATATTGCAATGATTAATCAGAGTGAATGTCTTCATTTTCTGCTGTTTTAACTGCAAGAAATGATCTCTTTTGCTTTTATCCCATTATAAGGATCGTTACAACAATGGGAAGCAATTAACACCAGGTTTAATGCCTGAGTGCTATAGAGCTGAAGTAATTGCACTCAAGGTCTGCTAACTTTTTAATCAGGCATTTGGTTGCAAGCTGCTCGCAATTGATTCTGAGAGAACAAACACTGTCTAAGGAAGAAAGCAGGTGTGCCAGAAAAGCAGGCATGTTGGCAAAACAAATGAAAAGATTTTAAAAGAGAAAGGAAATGAGAAAATAAAAAAAGAGTCAAAAAACGAAGTGGAACATTTGTCAGCAGGCCATTGACTTGGCTGGGCTGTTATTGAACAAAGCCAGTTTTGCCCACAAGCACAGTGGTGGAAGCCCCACTGACCCAGTGCTTTCACAGTGTAATTTGACAGCTTAGCAGTGAGGAGCCCTGTCCATCCTAACATTATTGAATTGAGTTAATTACAAGAGAAGGCTTAACATTTCCATATTCAGTAGACTTAAGGCATAATCAGAGGTTTCTGGAATTACCTTCTAATTAGAAAAGTTTCCTCTTTACACTCAGGCTACTCTTTGAAAAACAAAATTTGATGAGATACTTTGTTCTGTCATAAAGAGGAAAAGAAATCTACAGTTTCTGATCAAAACTTTTTTTTTTCTTTTTCATTCTTTAATAAGCACCCTAAGTATATTCTCCAACTGTGAAAGTGACTCCTTCTAGGCACATAGTACACAATGAATGACACACACATTGCTTCAGAGCATTGTTCAGGATTTTTTAATCCCTCCTTCTGTCTTCTCTTGAAATGTAGCTTCTAAGAGTTAATCCTCCTAGAAAAGTTTTTCATACTTAGGAAAATATTCTGACAAGATGTTGAAGAGTATTTATAAAATTACAAGTTTGGAATTTTTAATGATGTTATATCCAATTACAGTTACATTGTTGATGTATTTTTTTTTTCAGAAAGAGAACAAAAATGACATTTGGCCATTCACCTGCTGAATTCCAAGAGAGTTACTATTGTTTCCTTAAATTCCCAAAAGCAAACAAGAGTACTTGAACATTTGAAGAATTAGCTTCAGCAACCAAAGAACAATTCAAAGCAAGAGGAACAAGAACAAGATAACATTAGAGATGAACTTCCTCAGGCAAAGTCCTATGTGCATTTTAATTACTCTGCTTTGCTTGGGCCATCAGGCATTATGTACTAGAATTCATTAGGATGCTGCAAGGTCCAGAATAGGGTAGATAGAGATTAATGAATCTAAAATGTTATATCCAATTACATGAGTTTCTACTCCAGTTCGAAGCAAATTCTGAAGGTCTCAGTTCCTCTGTATGCATCAGTTTTTCTCTCAGTGAGTACTCCCTCAGCTTCCCCTTTGGTAAAGGCTCTGACTGAGCCACCACTTCATCTGTTGTTTCTAGGAAAAGGCTAATAGAAATGCAAAGAAGGCACCTGGCATCTGCTACGTGCACACAAAGTCACTTAGTCATGTGGGACTTTCACGTGGGCTTCAAACATTTCAGGAAAGCTGACTGACTGGCAGGCAGAGTCTCTTGGTGATCCAAGTTGTATCACAGGAAGGCTTTACCAATTTAATGTCTATACCATTTCTCACTACAAATGTGACTAAACGAAATTTTCATTCTCTTGCCATATTTTGCAACAATTTGAAACACAGCACGAAGTGGTCCTTTAGGAATCCAGCATATGTACATTATAGATAGGTAATATAGATAGATAGATAGATAGATAGATAGATAGATAGATATTATCTGTATTATAATCCAAGAAGTCATTGCAATAGGCACTGTGCAATTTGTCCTGCTAGTGAAGGAGGGAAATGTGCCCCAAACTTTTGAACATGCTTATAAATGCAAATATAAATGCTTGCATGAATTATCAGTCTAATGTCATGTTTATTGTAAATCTAATGGTTAATATTCCAGAGCTTTATGAAAGGAACCTATTTGGAAAATCTTTTTTGGTTAGATTTTGATGCCACATTTTGTGTTCAGTGGTTTGTTATTTATTTATATGTATATATTTATGTTGGGGGAAACATTCATGAGACAAATTGTTTAAATGATATGAATATTATGCAATATACTTACAGGCAAAATTTGTTTTCACTTTAAAATAATGACTGCCATAAAAAGAAACACTTTGATATGTATTTAACTTGTAAGTATTTTTATATCTACTCTCATTTCTCAGGTTAAAATAAAAACCCATTTATTTTAGCTTAAGGGGTACATTTAGAATTTATAGATTATTTATTCATTTGTTCCAGACCATTGCTTAAGCCATAGAATAAGCAATCCTTAAGGGTAATGTTGAGTCATGATCATTTATTGGTTAATTTACTTTTTATTTCCATGCCCTTCCTTAGTATACACAAGATTATGTGTATATACAGTAATCAATTCTACCTCTTCTCTATACCATTAATGAGAATTATATTATAATTTAAAATGCCAAAATCATTATGTCTCATGAACACAGCTTAAACACCTGTGTTTATTCACAATGTTTTCTTAAAGGTGCATTTATGCATGGTAGTTTCAGAATATATCATATAGTCAATGAATTACATATTATACTCTAACATAATTGTTTTTGTTTTTTTAATGAGATTTTACATAATGATTCTCTAATATTTTGGAACCTCTGATTTCCCAGGTCTAGTGAAATCATATGTTGATATTCAAGAGGAGGAATGAATTAGAACGTATTCAACCACTTACTGCTTTCCTCTCAATACATGAGTTTCATTTTTAATATCATATTCATCAAAGTACTACTTAAGGAAAAACATTTTTTCTGAAAAGGAGAATAGACTTTAAAAAGCTCACTACCAAGACCTGGACCATAATTTATAATACTAATTGTCAGAGTCAGATCTTTTGCTTGTTATTTGCATATACTTTCTTCATCTGAAAACAAAACCAAAAAATCTAAACTGTCACTCATGATATGTAAACTAACAAAATTTTAAGAAAATAATGAGATATATATTAAATGGCCAATGCAATGAAAAACTGGGAACTTTCTAATTATAAGCAGCATATTGACAGGTTCATGTTTGCTGCACTGCTAAATACATCCCTACTATTATAAGTGTGCTAAAAAAGTATTGATTATCTCAGAAATTCAGCCCCAAGGGCATATTTCATGCATGCATTGCTCATCCACAAAGAGGCAAAACACCATCAGACCCATCAAGTTTCAACAATAATTCTCTATACATTTTACACCTTGAGAAGAACCATTGCTCCACTTGATAATGACTATAACTGGTGAAAGAATAACTATGCTAAAACTGTCCTTGGAATATTTGAAACCAAATGTAGTTAAGATGTGGTTTTTCCTTCCTTTTATAGTGTGTATATTTTTGTGTTTGGAAGCAAGAAGCACAGGCAAAGGGGTTTGCTTATTCTTTAGCAGGTTTTAATTTTCTTCTCCAATTTTAAACACATGAATCCTGCTGCATTTTTCGTATTTTTTTCATTGCTGTTTCTGCCGACCATGCTCCTTCCTCTTGTCCTGATTTCTTTGTGTTTATCTTCTGTTCTCAACTTAATTCCACCCATTGAATCATTAAAAATATAGTGTGACTTTTGCCAAAAGGTGGGTGGACTGATTTGAAGTGTGTGCTTCTGTGTATTTAGTTTATTTTTTACCTAAGATTAGTAAATGGGCAAGTGGCCAAAAAGACTGGCATGTAATAAGTAACTAGTGTTGATGACGGCAACCCTTAAGACACCACTGTTTCGCTTGCTGCTAAAACAAAACTATTAACTGCATGTGGAATCTAAGCTGCACCATCTGAAAAGTGATATTTAATCTTTCCAACATTTGAAGCCAGATGAATGCCTAACATCTCTCTGGTTTTTTCTCCAGCTTTTCTTTATAAGTAAAAAAGAGTAAAATACTCTAATACTCAAGTAAAACAGGTTAAGGATTAGATAATTCAGAATAGTGGGGGAAGAAAAACCTTCCAGCTTGGTAAAAGTTCCTTGGAAATGTGAGATTACTTACTTTTATCAAAATGTCTCAGCATCAACTCTTTTCCATTCATGGAAAAGAAGTTGTCTTTGCCGAATATAGTACATAGAGTTCAGGTATTGTTCAATTCTTCCTACCCTGAATTTCTTTTTGAGCAGGAGAATGAAAATATGCAATGTTTAGACAGTGATTGTCAATTTAACCAAATGATTAATGATCAATGAGTGAGCAATCTACTCATATATAACTTCAAACACTCAATGCACTGACTTGTAAAACCTCATTGCAGCAAAGACCAAATATTTTTATTGACGTTTCTTATGGCTTTTGTACACCCAAGAGAGTATGTTGCAAACTTAATCTTCATTGCAACAGAGGTGGGATGAGAAGCCTAACGGGAGGGATTGGGGCATGAGAACTCCCCCTCATGAATGGATTCATGTTGATTATAAAAGGACTTGAGTCTGTGGGTTAGAACTCTTGCACTAGCTTGCTCATGGGCCATGGCATAACACAGCTAAAAAAAAGTCCATGTGAGATGTAAGTCTTTTCTTATTGGACCTCCCTGCCTCCAGATCTATACAAAATAAATCTCTGCTCTTTAAAATTGGGACTCTCAAGTATTCTTATGTAGGAACTCAAAATTTAATACCACAATATATTTTTTTAATTGAATGTCAAATAGAACAGTAGCTTCAATGTTACACAATACAAATATGTTAATGAGTAAATTTATTTTTTCAATATATTATCCATAATTATGAATAACTGAAATCTTAAACATAATTCATATAGAGTATTAAACATATTAATTTTTCTTCAAAGAAGTGATAATATCAGCAAAAAATAAATGTAGCAGTTTGGAATTTGTAAAACATGTAGTAAAAAAATCCTTGTATTAATTTGGTTTTTAGTCTCTTTTGAAGATTATAATTCAGTGACATGACAGTTTAACTATAATCCTAATTATTTTGCCATTTCTTGTTTTTTTTAAAATGCCTCTTTCAAGAGGAAGAATCTTATTTCTTGTAGAAAGTTAACTGAGCTTTTTCCTTTCCCTCGATGGAACTGCGAAATTGAGATACCTCTGAAACCTGACACTTTGATATGAGCCCTCCTGCCAGGAGGATGGGTGTCCTTCGCTTTCATCTTTACTTCCAGGAACTAACTTTAAGTGACACTTCTCATTACCCATCAGCAGCTATTCCCTAAAGCTTCCTGCCTCTTCACAAGCTGTGAATGAGAACTCTTCCTGGCAACACCAATACTGTTTGCTGAGTAATAGTTTGTTTTGAATATGCAGTTTCAGGATCATTTACTAATTAAAACTGCTTTCCCACTGAGAGGTCTCCAGAGGCTTACCCTTGTTTATCTGGGCTAGACCATGAAGGCATGATTGAACTAACCCTTAGATCATAATTTGCTACTAATTCAGATGAAAACATTAAAAATAAAGTAACAAAATTGACTCACAATTTTATCCTCACACATATATAGTTAAGTTCATCCTAATCCAAATAAATTTATACACAAATATACAGTCTGACACTAGAAGATAAATCTTAGATAGAGAATTATATGGCTAACTTCTAAATTTCCAATTGATGAAAGGGAAAAGGGAACTCTGAGCAAGCTACATTTTGTGATTGATTTATACTATTTGCAATGCATTTCTGAAGTGATACTCTCACACCCCTTTTCTTAATTAGTGTGTACTCTCTTTGGAGCATAATCCAAGTCAAATTTAAAGTATCTCAGGCTTATTGTCTCACAGGAAATTAATGGTGTGATACATTCAGGTTTATATTTTCACATTTTATTTACATGACCAGATGAAAAATACACAGGACGGACACACAACTGTCACACCTGCTCGAGCAGGTAAGTGGCACAAGATAGATGTGGAGACGAAGAATCAAGAGGCAAAGAAAGAAGGCATGGAGCTCTTTTCTACTCTTCTCCAGCTGAAAATCACTGGAGGGCAAATAAAATGAGAGAAAAAGGAAAGCATAAATATTTCAGTTTTGAAATAAGATACACTTTGTGAGAATTAATACGGAAAACAGAATCAGTAGCTAAGATAGCTGTGAACTGAAACACTTCTATAGTTGCAGTTACTTTCTATAACTTTAAAGAGAAATGAGTAACAATGCTATATATGTAATGTTAAGTAACACTACTCAAATTCACAAGTTTTCATATTTTCCCGGATAGCAGTATGACAAAATAGCTTCATAGAAAAATCTAAGTATTATAGCCTACATAATGTGCATATAAACAAAACCCCAGGAAACTGCTTTATTCCTAAAGAGCTGGTAGCACCTAATGACATCGATTTACGATATAACTTGAGACACTAAAGTGTTAGATATTTAAAATAACAGAGTACATATCGCCACAGCCAAAAAATAAAAGAAAGAAAAGAAAATCCTTTAGCCACTGCTATTTTTCTCTATTGGTAAAGGCAACAGAATTGCCCCAAATGTGAGATGGAAAAATTGTGGCAGACTGTCACCATTTGAGAAAAATGCTGCTCAATTAGCTCGTTTGAGAAGGCCATGGGGAATAGAGCAGATATTTATCTTCGGTCCTGAATGATAAATAGATATTTGAGAAATAAAGATGAAAGGTTCCATAACAGTGCAAATATTTTTGCTATCACAGTAAAGTCATTTATATTCTAAAATAAAGTTAATTATTTTTGTCAAAGAATAGATGGTTGTTATTTAAATTTATCTGCATATACCTTAGCTTGTATACACACTGGTCTGTAAATTACTACTGCATCTTCTGACATAGGAACTAGATTCAAGAGAGATTCCAAGTAAAAAAAATGAGTTAATCCTTACATTTAAAATTACAATTGCTTGCCTCTTTGAAATATAATGTTCACTCTCACTTATTCTATAATTCATAATTCTATTGTGAATTAGAGCTGAGTGCATGCCCTAAAGATTCCACAAGACCCTTTTTTTAGACAGAGTGTGGTCTAAAATGAGGCATATGTTAAATCTCCTTACAGGAGACCAGACTCTCCTGTTACACTGCACCCCACAGTGCTCATTGGAGTGAGGAGTCACCTCAGAAGGTAATTGGAGCTTCTTGCTTGGCTGAACACCATGGAGGTTGGAGCAAGATAAAAAAAGAACCACAGACTTTCAACTATAATTCTGCTAGTAGGGCACACTGAAAGTATCCACCCAGACAACTGTATAATAGTTTCACTGGTCCCTTAGACATATTAAAAAAATACGATGTAAGTGTATATTCATTGGCTAACCATAATTTCCACTAAAAAATTAGAAAAGTGTTTCCAATCACGTTCAGGATTTCTTTTATTAAAATTCCCCTCTGAATAATTTGCCTACATGCATATGTAATGAAGCCATTTACAGTTTGTATAATTTTATCTGTGTTGGGTTAAGGACGAGTAAGACATTCTCTTTATTGTTTCACCATTAAAATAACTTGTAGCAATATCATCAGGTCAAGAGAATACCAGTCACAATTTATTGTGACTTCAGGGAAAGCTGGTGGTGGAATGTGGATAACCTTGCCTCATAATCAGAAATATTCACATGTCTTCTCAAATGGTATGATTTTTTTCCCCCAAATAAAAATCCAATCACCTCACCCATTATTACTAAATAGAAATAAGAATTAACTATTCAAGAGATTCTGATACATCTTTAAGGTTAGGAACACTAAAGTAGATGATGTTTTGACTTTTAAAATTTTTAAGAAAGAAATATGTTAAACAGTGACCTATGAAATAATACGCTTGGAGAGATAGCAATGGCATAAACATTTTAGTTTTGTAATATGTTCACTTTAGGCCATGTGTCTCCTGTGTACTATTTCTTCTATAATAACTCGCTTACTACCTTTATTTAGGAACTTCTAACCTCTTAACTGGAGCACTTGTAAAGCTTCATCTATACTTGACATTCCATTCTTGGTTTTTATTCATTATAATAAAAAATAACCTTAGGTAAAACAATGTCTTGCTAGTCCAAACTCAATATAATGTGACCTTTGTCCAAACTTTGAAACCCTCAATGGAAAAGCCAAGATTAATAATAAACCTTGATGTTCTATTAATTTTCTATACTAACAGGATATACCACTAATAATATCCTCTTGCCAAAATAGAAAGTTAATTTATTTCCAAATGATATACCACATTTTACTAATGATGTACTTTTTCTTTTATTACGTTTATCTTGGTAGTTGCTATTAAATTTCAAAGTTCTCTACCCAAGGTTTTGCCAGGTTGTTAAGATTTATGTCACATTCTACCTCTGCAAAGAAGGCTTCTTTGAAGTCCTCAATACACATCATTTCTGCACTTATGGATTCTCTTAGCTCTATTTTTGTTATTATCTTTAATAATATCATGGAAACACATAACAGAGTTCCACTATTATGTATATGGCCATCTTGGGTCTAATACTGTCCTTAGCACAACATTTCTCATTGTATGAGATTTCTCAATATGATTTTAAATCAAAGTATTGAAACACATCTCATGTTTATTTAAGCTAGCATTTGCATCATTCAAAATAAAGTAACTAAATGAATGCTGGTAGGAATGATCTACCTACAGCTTTGAGAGATAGGGGATAAGGGTAGAAAATTATTTCTCACTAAGTGTGAGTTGTGAAATGGTTTTTCCAAACCATTCACTAAAAGACATGGACAGGACTCACATAGCATCAAATAATCAAGCTGAAGCATTCTCCTTCAGGCTCATTTTTGAAACCCTTGGCCAAGACTTCGAACTACAAGGGGCGAAATAAGTTATGGCTGAATTACAGGCCTGAAGCCAGTGTACAAATACTGATGCAAATGAACCCAAAGCTAGGAACTGATCCCCTGGCTGTGTGTGAGTGCAGAAGCTGTGACCAGAAGCCAGGATGAGTCAAAACCAAGGACTGGTAGTCATGGCAACAAGGGCACATCCAAAAGTCGGAGCCAGAAAACAGAGTAGGTCAAATATGGAACAGGCTGTTGGTCAGAGTACAAAGGTAACAGCCAGAGAACCAGAATAAGGGAAGCCAGAGAATGCTCCATAGTGCAAAGAGAGCAAGGACGTTCTGGTGCCCAGACCAGATGGAAGCCGGCTAGATGTCTGGTCCCAGCTCCAGCTGGCCCGGCTTCCTGTTCACTCCTCCTGCACAGGTCCCTCCAGCTGGCTCCTGATGTTCTGTGGTTTTCTATCTTTTGCATGCTCTCGAAGCAGCCTCCTAAAGCTGTTTTGCCAGAGCTCTGTAATCTGACCCCATTTGTAGAAAACGCCAGAAGTAAGTTGAAAGGCTTTTCATTTTACACTATCTGGAAAGATGCAATGTCTCTTGCTCTTCTAATGAAAGAGTACAAGAATTTTGACCATGAAGGATTGGTAACTTCCAGAATAAACTTCCAGAATTACACAGGGGTGTGTCATATTCTAGAAATAAAATATATATTTCTACGTTCTTAATATGGGCGATCAGCATTTTTATTAGACAGTGTGGAGAATAGTGGATTTTCACATTTCATTAAGTATTTCCTTGGAAGGCCTGACACTTATTGATATTTGTTTAGAATTGCTATATTTGCAGTATTGAGCAAAAATGCTTCAATATGTAAAAAAATGTTTTATTTTTCATACCAATTTTATGAGATAGATAAATTATTATTGCTCACTTCTTAGTTCATAAAAAATTCCCCTGAAACTCACATATACTTGCGAAGCAAAAGGAGGTGAAGTCATAAAGAAGGAAGCATAATGTTAGCTTTAGACTTGAAATGTAAATAATATTATATCTATTTACAGATATGAAAAGCAACTGTTAGCCCATTTAATCTAAAGAGCTGAGAAGAATAAAGAAAAGCAGTAAAGAAGAAAGTTAAAGGAAAAAGCTGATGCAACGGATTTAATGGTGAGCACAAGGTGCCTTGCCTGGTTGACTGCCGGGCTTGATGACCGCGAGAGGGAGAACTTGGAAGGAGGGAGCCAGGAAGAGAAAGGGAAGTTACACCAGCATTGCCAGCCAGAGCAGACTTCTCAGCAAACTGTAAAGAACTCACCAATATGCTAGTGTAGTATTTTTAAGTTTCACTATTCCCAAGCATTTGTGTGTTTTATAAAATACCCAGAGTAATGGAAATATAAACAAAATTTTGAAAAAATAAAATAATATTTTTCAAAATAAATATTTTTACTGGTCTTAAATATTGTGACTTTCTTTTAATTTGTTCCTCGGTGCCTTTTGAGGTTTTGCTGAATTCTCTTAGGCAATGTATATAAATGAGAACATACATAGAAAGATTTATAGAAATCTTAAAGTACTTTACCTATGGAGCTCATGGGTCATAGTTTAAGAATATTAAATTTATTGTATTTTATTAATTAAGAGATGTCATTCTTTCTTTTGAATTATAAGACCTAGAATTGTCTCTACCTACAAATGAGGGTATTTGACATCCTTTATGCCATAGAAAACCAATATTTTCCAAACTGCCTAATTTATTTCTTAAAAGTAGAATACATGTCTAGTATTATGTACTGTATTTTATTATTAGTTTCACACTAAGTAAATCTTAATATCTGTCTATATAATATTAACTAAGTATTGGGAGGAAAAAACTACAAATGTGGTTGTGAAGCGTAGTCTTAAATTAATGTAGCCTAAGCTTGTTCTAAAGATTTATAACCAATAGCAAATACAAAGAATCATATTTCTTTGCATGTCTAATTTTACAGTGGAATAAACACAAGAAATAAAGTCCACTGAATGATTTAAAAAGATATGAGTTTTAAGAGCTTAGCAATTCAATTACTTTTTTGTTTTCATGTCTCTATAGATGCTTTAATTTCAATTCCTAATGACCCACATTAAGTAAGGCAGATTAGGTTGATTATTTTTTCTGCTCCTATTTTGAGAAGAGTTTATGAAATTGAATGACAAGTGTATAATATAACCAGTGGGCAAACTTTCTCATAATTAATGGTACAATTTTCACAACATATAAGGTTTTGGTTGACTTTCAGTAAAGGTGATAACAGAGCCATGTTTTTCTTCTGACAGTTTGTCTGACTTCTCTATCTGACTCATGTTTCTTAGGCACAAGAAGTAAAAATGCAGTAAGAATTCTCTTTCTTCTTCAATAACATATGCATAGTGGTACTCATCTAGGGCTTTCACAGAAACATTGTTATTTGCTTTTTACTACTCTTATCCAAACTTCATTCACATATCAGCTTGAGAAAAGTCTAGATGCCTAACTAACTGATTCATCAGCTCTATATCCTGAGGTGTAGGGAACAAGCAGTTACCATTCTAGGATATTGTTCATTGTGTCAATTTGAGAAGGTCAGAATTTAACTAAGTGATTCAGCAGGGGGCCAGGGTCCCTAGTCTGTAATATCTTCATCCTGTGCAAGAGGAGAGCAGGCAGATGGTGTGAGTGCTACATCCACCCCAGGGGAGCAGCTTGCATACATTTAAAATGCAAACGAGGAGGAACTGATTTCTTCCTCTCTGGAGGAGATCTAGTCTTCACCTTCAGGGTGGATGTCATCTCCTGGCTTCTGGCCCAGACTGTTCAGCTTCTGCCTGGGACTCTTCAGTCTTCACTGTAGACTCTTCAGCCTTCCATCATAGATTCCTCAGTATTCCATTGCCGATCCATCGGCCTCCTGATACGGACTTGTGTGGGACTCTGCAGTAAGCTCCAGCTCTTGGCTGGACCCTTCAACCTCTAACATGCAGACACCCCCTGCACACTCCCTCACCTGAGTCTGTGGCTGACCATTGTAAACCAATCTTGTCATTTCTTATACAGTTGCATATCTTGGATTATATCTGTTTCTCTGGTAAACACTGACTAATACATCATCCAAACTTGATTCATAAATTAATTCATATATTCTTCATTAATTCATTCAAAAAGTAATGAATCCAAGCCACCCAGTTGTTTGATTTAAGTAATTAATAATGAAATTTGCTACTAGTACTTCTGTGAACAGGTTTTTAATGTCATTTGTGCTATCTCCTTCTTTATTTGACTCCAATCAATATTATATTGCTCTTCTTTGCATCATCTTGGAACTGTTGGATTAACTTTTCATGGTTCCATGATATTTTTCTTTTTTGTAACAGAAAAACATTATTACAAATTTATTTTTATTTTCCAGTTAATTGAATAAAACCTAATTTTTAGATGAATACTTAGATAGAAATACTTGTAATTATCGCCAAATTAACAAATCATTCAGAAAGACATTAGCTGTCACCATACTGAAGATATAGGAACCTCTTACAGGTTTGTCATGAATTCCCTCCCTCTGTACGGATGAAATGTCAGAAATATTTCAAATACAACAGAAACACATAAATCTACTCTACATGTTATTCTCCATCACATCTTGGATACTTTTAAAACAACTCAGCATGTTATTATTAAAGATCTCTAAATTACTATTACTTTTCATCTTTATCAGTGGATACCCTACTCTTTATAAATGCAATGTCTTTATCCACTCTTCTGGCAGCATTTCTTAAATTTTTTTTAAGGTAGTAAAATATAGCACAAGAAGATGGGACAAAGCCAATTGAGACAGTGCAGAGATATTGGTACAGAACTTCACAGCAGGTTACTGGGATAACAGCAATAGGTATAATAGTATATCTCATTTTCTTCACAATAGTTGTCCCTTCAATCAGGTACAGCAAAGTCGAAGGAAATACCAAACTTATAAAAACAGAATATTGAATAGAGCAATACCATTAATCAGAACAGAGCAAAACAGTGATCAAAATATTTGCCTTCAAAGAGATGGAAGAAGGAAATCCCCCTTATTTGCTATATTGCATATAGTCAAACTCCAAAGAGATGCTCAGATCTCTGGCTCCCACTTGCTCATGGGGGCAGGGAAGATGGGATGGTACTAAGCACAATCCTGTCATCTAGGTCTAATATTCTGTCTCCACATTGGTTCACCAAATATGTGACATGCAGCTGAATGAAGCATATAGAATTCTAATTAGCCAGGACCAAAATAAATCTACACCAAGGTATATAATAATCAAGATTACAGAAATCCTGCATCAGAATGGAATATCAAGAACTGCTAGAGAAAAGAAACAAAACACTGGTCAAAGAAAACCCATCAGAATCATAGCAAAATTTTCAACATAAACCCTTAGGTCAAGGAGAGCTTGGAGTAAAATTTTTCAAGTCCTAAAAGAAAACAACTTCCAAACCAGGTTGATGTGTTCCATAATGAAACAGAAATTTTTTGAGGAAATAATATGGAGCATAACATATATATGCATAGAGCCTTTAAATATGTTTGAAGCAGCTGACATGTATAAACTAAAAGTTGAGAAGCAACTTAATGAAAATCATTCTTTCTCTAAAGAATCTCACTTTTTTTCTTTCTCATATTTTTTGCATAAATATATAATGAGAATTTAATTAGATAGATCACTTTCACTGAAAAGGTAGAGTTAATAATAAATGTAATTGTTTTGGATCTGGAGTATTTAACAAGTTTCATTTTTTGTAGGACTTTGTAGTCTCAAATTTCTGTTCCATTGCTTTCAGTAACTGGTTTCATAAGCAGAATATTTTCATACTTAGGAAAGAAATATTTTTCCTGCTTTTGGAGTTTGTTCATTTTCATCTTGTAATTGGTTTTGGATTCAGTGTTTACCACACTGAATTATTCTATGTTTTACAGTAATCAAATGGAATCTCTACTATACCTTGCATATCTACAGATATTGTTTTACCTATAAACAAAATTTAGCTAGTAATTCATACGAAGCACAAAGAAAAAAAAACTCAAAGGTAGTGATACTTCTCTCTCTCTGTGTCTCTCTTTCTCTCTCTATATATATAAATTTTTATATTTATATATGTATAAATATATATAAATATATATATATTTTTAAAGAGTATATATATATAAAGAGTATATATATATATATATACTCTTTAAAAAATTATGAAAACGAGAACAGAAATTCACTTTTCTCTCTGAAATAAATCAGTTTCTCAGCAATTGTATTTTATGTCTAAATTGTCTAACTTAAATTGCATATCCTTGGAGTAGAAAATGGCCTTCCATTTATTTAATTTTATTTTTACAGAGCCAACTATTCTGTTATTGTCTACAAAATAAATAATGAAGTGAACTGAAATTGTGTGAATGGCACCCTGTAGATAGAAAAGGTGTCAGTGTTCTCAAAGTGGTCACAACAGTGTTTCCTAACAAGCAGCCTGCACATCTACATGAAATGAAGGAAAGTATTTTGAGCATCGGGAATACACATATTTTTATTAGGCATTTTTACCAACATCATTTCAATCCTATTGAAAAATCCTTCTCACCAAAGTTACACTTTGTATACATTATGTAAGAGAAAACGACACATAGATTTTGTAGATTTTCATCACTATAGCAAATACAGAATATAATCTATAGGAAAGAAAGTTCCATTTTGGCTCATGGCTTCAGAGATTTCTGTTGCTTAGACTGTTGCTCTTGTACTGGTGTCCAAGCAGCGCATCAAGGCAGAGAGTGCTGGATGAGCACTGGGGCTTGCCTCATGCTGAGCTGGAAGCAGCCTCGGTCGGCTTCCAAGGTCCTGTCTTCAGTGGTCTGACTTCACTCTTCAAGGTTTCACCATCTCCCAGGAAAACGACCCATTGGTGACCAAGCCTTTACAACGTGGACCTGGAGGTATTTATTCAAACTACAGCAAAGGCGAGAGAATGTATTTAAAAGTCCTTCTTTGGTTTCTTCTTTATAGGAAGAAATAGAGTTGTGCGGACTGTACCCTCAACCAAAAGATAGCTGTTTGAAAAGAAATTTCTTGACCACCTCATCTAAACCAGCACTGATTCTCGTTTCTCCTCCAAAGTTATTCTCTAATTGCATTGCATCATTTTTCTCATCTAACATTACTTACATTTTTTAAAAATTCATCATCTTTTTGAAAAATAAATTCTGTGAGAGAGATGGTTCTATACCACCTGCTTTACTAACATCTAATAGAATGCTGCGACATAGTAGGTAAAATAAATGAAATTTACTTTTAAATAAAATACTGTGAGTCATACATTAGTTCAATGTCTCTCATAGAATAATAGTAAAACTACTAAGATTAGCGATATATTCTTTATACAAAGTGCATAGAATAGATATTCAGTAAATATAGACTGAAAGAAAAAAAGAGACTTGAAATAAAATCTTAATTAAGACATAGGACCCAAAGTTTTAAAGCAGCTTCATATATGTTACATATACAAATATATCTTACAAGTGAAACTAAATTAAACAGATACTAAATTAAATGAAGAGTAAGAAAGTCACAAAGAAAGATAGAATTTGTAGAATGAAGAGATAAGTATTCTTTGTATTAACTTACCACATCTGTTGATATTTGAGATCAAGTTAATTATTTACTGTAATAAATTTCTCTTTAATATAATTTAATTTAATTAGTATTCATTTGATTTCTGTAAGATACTTCAAATATTATAGAAGAAATTCAATAAACAAATTTCCTTTTCTACAGATAAAATAATCTAAAGTTAGGTCCAATATTAAAGTGTGGAGTAAGTGAAACTGACTTAAATATCATCATGTTTCATAGTAACATCTTTTGGCATATATAATTTTAAATCAGTCTTGGTAATATTATAATTTAACTCTTCACATGATTTACATTTCTATTTACTATTCTGGTCTTATTTATTTTACGATTTTTCACTAGTACCAGTGAGTAAGACAGGGATTTTGTGAGATTAACAATTAATATTTATTATGTTTTGAATTCTTTATCTGTAAAAATAAAAATGTTAAGATAAAAGCCTATATTTGCATTTTTAGATTATCAATTTCCATTCTTTGTGTTAAAAAATAAAATTCAACAAAAACAATTGGCAAAGGGCTGAACTTTTGTTTGTTTGTTTGTTTGCTTGTTTGTTTTGTTTTACTTTTCCCAGAAGGCTGTTTCTGCATCTCCAATGGTTTAGCTTTTATCCGAGAGCTCATCTTTAAAATGAAAAACATTGTTGTTTTTAAAACATTTTAAACATGTTAAAAACATTTTAAATATTTTGAGGAATATTTTAGTTACTCAAAAGGAATATAATATCTGTGTTTTAAATTGAAAGTGTAATAGACTTTGCAAAGAATTGTGCAGATAACCATCATGAAAATTGTTGCATGTCTCTGTTTATAAATGCTTTTTTATCACCTGGAAAGTAAAGTTGCCAGCATGTTTGTTGTAGATACAGGGCTACATTCAGGATCTAGATTTAGATTCAAAATCAAACTTTTTACTCATTTAATTAGAATAATTCAGTTATCAAAGCACCAGTGACAACTGAATTGAGCCTCAGGTGCCTTCTCCTTAAATTGATCACAATGGTGTCTACTTTGTAGAATGAGTAAGTAGACTCTGTAGCTAGCTAGCACTTAGCAAATGTTACTTCCTTAAATGTAATAACAGGTGCCAGAATGCCTGGGCTTTGATGATAAGTCTGTTGACAAGAAAATCCTGCCCTTCTGAAAAACATGTAAGCACTGTGTCATCTTTCTTGTTTGCAGAAGTAGAAGTTGGATTTCTTGGATCTCTTTCCCATAATTTTCATCCCTACCTTTATTACATAAAGTTACTGAACACAAAGAGATGGCTCAATTACTACCTATATAATGTATCGATTCAGAGCTGTGTCTGGACAGTTTTATTCCTCACAAATCATTTCTATTTTGTGTGGTTCCAAATTTTTCAGGGGTGTGTATCATCTGCCATTTTCTGCACTATTTGTTTTACATATTTTTTCTCAATCTTCATAGCATGAAAATTCACAACTTCAAAATCTTTCATTTCATGCTGGCATCTCAAGTGAACTCTCACCCTAACATGGGTACTTTTGTAGAATAGGAACTATTTGCCTTGCATTTTAAAATGATTCATTGAATAACTTATCTCTGCAAAAAGCATGATAGTTTTCGCAGTCCAATGGAAACATAAGGTATAATTGCAGTAATGAAATTCTATTCAGCAGGACTAAGCTTATATGTTAGTTGTTTCATCAATCAGTATTCACAAATTGTTTGAAATACTACAAAGATATCAAAGGAAAAGTACCCATGATTCTTAAGTAAAAAATACATGTAAAACTTCAAAAAAGGTGGAGATATTATAAATTTGTTTAAGACCACATGATAAGTTATCAGTGGAGCTGGACTCTTCTCATAGAACCATTGCTCTAGGAAATAACTTATTATTATTGAATTTCAAATTTATAATATGTAAGTACCATCTTTCTAGCTATCTCTTGAATGACCTCACATTTAACTAAGAATATAAATACAATTCACACTTACATCTGCATATCCTGTTCTCATTCTGTTACTTGGCCCACATGTCTTGGTATTCAGATCATGTTTCTTCTAATGAAACTATAAACCTGATGTTCATAAGACCTGTCTTCCATAAAATATTCATTTTGTCATTAGGAAATTTAAATTTATATATATATATATATATATATATATATATATATATATATTTAACTATAAAGATCTTAACATCTACTTACATATCAATATTGATTCATTATTCAAATACTAAAAGTAGCATGTGTATTAAACATTCTTTTACATCAATCTTGAGTAGACATACATACTGATTCAGGAATGCCTTGAAGGTTAATGGATTGACCATGGTTAAAAGAAATCATTATATGTATACAGCTATGGAGATAACTGTCATTTTAACTTCTTTATAAAGCAATTTGAAAACCATAAACACAGTGCCCAGACAGCAATCTTTAGATAATAGAATTTTTATAAATACTACATAATCAATGTGAAATTTCATTTTAAGTACAAAGAAATGAGAAGAAATGCATGTGTAGGTTAACTTATAAAAAGCCACTTGTCAATAATGTTTTTAAAGTTACATAAATGAGAATTCTAATTTTTAGTCTTTTTTTTTTTTTTTTCATCATCCAGGATGGAACTCACAACCTCACGTTTACAGAGTGGGACCTTAGCCAACTAAGCTAAACCCCGGAGCACGAATTCTAATTTTTAAAGCTCTTAAATACTAAATAATCTGGATTAAATTGTGTATAAAAATCTTTAAATAGTAAATAAGCAGAATGTATAGTACTGGAAAAACGTTTGAAATACTTATAGATAATCTTTGCTTCAGTGATAATTGAGTTTCCTTTATTTAGTTTACATTTAATCATATCTTTTAAAAAGTATTTTGATTTTTCCTAATAATTAGCAATGGTAATTCTTCTTCACTGTAATTCAGTAATCATGAACAGAATTTTCCAAAGTGGTATTTATAATATTATTTTGAAAATTTTGGAAGCATGATTTTTTAGAACATCAGTTCTTTACAGTTCTCATTTTCCTTCCCATCTATTCCTGGAACTACTGTATAAAATGAGCCTTAGTTTACACTCTTGATTCTCTTAGCCTTAATTTTTTTAATGTGACTTAGCTTATTTTTAAAGTACATCAAGATTGTGATTAAAATTATGGGTAATGTTTAGATACTTCTATGGCATATCATGTGCTTTTAAATGTGTATGTAAATTAGTGCATTAAGAAAAGGAATTTCAGAAGTACATGGTACAGCATTTAGATCTTATCCCCATTATTCTAAGACTGGAAAACTCTTTAAGATTTAGTTCTGATTTAAAGTACATGAATCCAAATTGAATACACATACACACAAATGGTTTTAAGGACTTTATATATTTAGAAGACAACTTTTGGTGTTTATGAATAGTTACATAAATTTAATATTTACATAATAATTGCTGTGGGTTAAGTATTGTTCTAAAGATATAAATAGTTAAAACAGTAATTTATTAAAGTGTAAATCAAATATGTAGCTAAAATTGGCATAGAAAGCAAATGGTATGTACATTATCAGCTATGAAGGTTATTTATGTGGGGAAGAGTTATCTTGTAAGAGAAAGTATTTAGGAAGAAGTTAGGGTAAATAATTGAATTAGCAATGGGAAAATGGAGAGTTCTTTAACTCTGTTTATCACTTGGGTCTTTAGGGCTCTGGGATAGTTATTAATCTGATATGTAAACATATCCATTAAAATATAAAAATAATTACAAATATTTGTATATATGCACGAAAAGGAGATTTTTCTAGCACTTGCATATTATATGAATCTTTGTGGGTTTTGTATAAAGATTAGAGTCCATATCAAAAAATATAATCACAATTTAGTATGGTAGAATAACCTCCCTAACCTGACTCATAGTTAATTGATTAATGTTCTAGAATGCTTTAGACTGCCGTACAGAATGAGGTCACACTCAGTAAGGCACCATGACCTACATTATCTATATACATAAACATCCACAGGCAGAATGCCAGTGCTCACATCCAGGAAGTTATTTTGTTACCAATCTGTTTATTTGTATGGTGATTCTGTTGCAAACACCTGACTTATTTTTATGTGAAATAATATGAAAATACAGAGAGGAATATGAATGAAAATAAAAGGAATACAGTTCTATAAAGATAAGTTAAATGATTAACTTGCTATAAAATTCTGTTGCCATTGATATGAACCATTCTAGAAAAACAGAGAAAGAGCAGAAAAATTCTAAAGGTTTCTCTACACAACGTAGTGACACACACACCTGTAACTCTAGCTCTCTGGTGACCGAGGCAGGAGGATTGCTGTGAATTCAAGACCAGCCTGGGCTACATAGGGAGTTCAAGTTCAGATTAAACTACAAAACGAGAAGTCTTTAAAAAAAATCATAGTTATTTCAGAGGTTTTTGCAAGAAAGGAGGGGAGGAGTCTCACTGATCATGGAAGGAGGGGCTTGACCTGGTATCATGAGCTGGGTGATTGGATGTGCATTACAAGTTAAAATAAAAATTTGAAAAATATATTCATTGTATTTAACCTATCCATCTCCAAAACTTTGATTGTGTGATTACATTTTACTAATACACACATAGTGTATATCTTTTCAAACAAAACTTAAGTTAAGCTTATTTCTTCCAGCATTAAGTGCATTTATTGCCAAATTTTTGATTGCTGTATAAATAAAATTCATATTGTAAGAAAAACTTTATCTTTAAAAATTTTATAAATGATATTTTAGTAATTTCTAACTGTAGAAATTTATACTAGCCTACTCACTGTGCTACAGTACACTTGACTAAATTATTGATATCAGCTAGTGAGAATTGAAATCTGGAAAAGTTTGAACTAAATTGCATTTGCGAAGTGCAATAACACAGGCATTCCTACGCACGTACACACATAAGCAGGAGCTCTGGATCTAATAAGGGGCTTTTTGAAGCTTCTAGGCTAAAGATTATAATATCCTGTGAACTTAATATAACCTCAGCTATGTTTAATTTTTTTTTACAAATTATTGCATTTCTCTGAAACATAAAGAGAAAAAAGGCTTAGATTAGACTTATTGTATCTGAAGCCTTCACTTTACATGAATATAGCAATGTTAAAGTTACAGTAATTTAATTTGAAAAGCAAATCCCCAACAGATCATTTAAATATGTTATCTAGGAATATGGAAACATAATTGGTTTTAGTGATAATATGCACAGATTTCTTTCCAATGTTGAAAAGAACAACTTCTATAATTTTTATAGGAAAACGCTTTTGAAAATTAGATATCCAGTGACACGAATGCATCTAATTAGGTGATCTTTTAAAAATTCTATTTAAATAAAGGCAGATGATTCATGGAATAAGTCATCAAGTTAAATTGCTATTATAATGTCTTCTTTAATATTACTAAAAAAATCTGATAACCTAGAAATCTATGGCTTGCTTTCTTCTTTCTTTCTTTCTTTCTTTCTTTCTTTCTTTCTTTCTTTCTTTCTTTCTTTCTTTCTTTCTTCCTTCTTCCTGTTACTTCAGAGACTCCTCAGAAGTATGTATGTTTAAGGGTTTAGACTCACACTTTAAATTCATGGAATTTTGCCAAGGAATTTTGGAAGACCATTATGAAAGCTGATGTCAGCATTTGTGACTCACACTCTCAAAAAGAAGCATTTCAGTTTTATACACATCATTTTGGACTTCTGTGGAATTAATCTGAGTAAAAGAAGATATACAATTGCTGACATGCTGATTCAGTGTTTTCTCAGTTTGTAATTGATGGGCATTGTATTTATTGGTAATTTGAAAAGTTTCTTTTCATTGAGAAGAGGCAGAAATTAATGAGATTTTGCCAGTTTGGAAGGAAATCAATCAATCAACTAATTGTGCAGCCTATTATGTTGTGCAGTTTATTTTCTAGCTGACCTGAATAGTTTTATTTGGGTTAATATCTACATATAAATATTTTCAGTGTTATACATTTAAATATAACACATATTCATACACACTGTAATGTTCTTTGTTTTATAGACATTTGCTAATTTACAATCTGTTTTTGTACAAGGCTTTTTTTCAGGTCTCACTTTCATTCAAGGGTTACTGTTGTAACATGAAATTGCATTGTCAGTTATAATTTCCTGCTTTGATTAATGACACTCTCAAAGTTCTGGTAACTCTGAATGCGTTCAGAGGTCACTATCAATGAAAACTAGTGCACAAATGTATCAAACATGTAAGCTTTTTAAAATAAAAAATAAATGAAAACAAAAAGTCTTCCAGTTCAAGAAAATATGAAAATTTGTAAATAATGCTTATAAACTCTTTGCACTCAATATCTTTCAATATGAATGAGAAAACAGAAATAAAATTAACATACCAAAATTAAATATTGTATATGCATCAATAATAAATATGCATTGATCCAAGAAAGAACAGGTAACAGAAATATTTTCTTATTATTCTTAGGCCCTCATAGCAGTGTATTTTTACATTTATATGAAGTATTTACATTTTAGAAATCTGCAGCTATTTAATTCTTATATTTTGCTTTTGCTTTATAAAAATATTTTGAATTAAAGCTTTGATTTTTAATCCACTTCCTTTGTGGAAACACACAAAAGAGCATTGATAGAGCAATGGCATCATTTTCACAAAAATGTCTCTCTGTTAATGGGGCAACTTAAAGATGTGTTTAATTCCTTTTCATTTTTACTGTAAAAATAAAAAAGACATGAAAAAAGTACTTTGAATACAGTTCACAATGAGGTTTCAGATCCACATTACCAAAGATAGACTGGTTCCTAACTATTGCATAAAATTGTTGGAAATCAAAATCATACAGTTTTGAGAAAACTAGCACAGTTTGAGTAACCATAGCTATCTTTATTCTGTGTCAAGTTTTTATATTATCAGCAACTGCTCATTCATTGCAAAAATAAGGCAGATGTCACAGGCATCTGCAATCAAACTTTCCCACACACCCTGTAAAAACCATAATAATAATATGTCTCCTGCATTATATATGCTATTTCTATATTCCATTAAGTAAACCAGTGCCTTATTTCTTTTCTTTTCTATAATTGCCAGGCAGCATATTGCCAAGCAAGAATTCCATGTTTCAATTTTTAATTTCAACAAAACCAATATATGGCTGCAAGAATATTCATTAGTACTAAGAATGTTAGATATTTATGATATAATGATGTAAATGCTGTTTTCATTTACATTGAAAAGTTAATTTAATCCAGTCTTTTAGTCACACAACCATGGTCATGTGAATCACTTTCTTCCATACAGTGATGGAATGTTTTCCTTTTCTTTTGGGAAATACTCCAAAATGTTTCCTGTTTCCTGTGACTTATGTGGCATCTTTCTGCCTCTTTAGTATCACCACAATCCTCTGCTCTCTTTTCTCCTCTCTAAACTTCAACTCTTCTGGATTCCAATTATTTATTTGAACATGTCATATTGCTTCTGTCCTTTGGATCTTTGACATACTAGCTTCTTTGTCTGGAACTGTCTTTTATTACTGTTTTCTTGCTGCCTAAGAAGTCTCACTGAAAATCACCTTCCAAATGTTCCTGTATTATATGTGTTCACAGCACTGTATCACTCCCTTCTAATATAGTTTCAGTTGGTACTAGTTTGATATCTGATTCCAGTTGTCCTCAGTTCCCTTTTAG
This sequence comes from Hydrochoerus hydrochaeris, assembly GCA_004027455.1. Taxonomy (NCBI): domain Eukaryota; kingdom Metazoa; phylum Chordata; class Mammalia; order Rodentia; family Hydrochaeridae; genus Hydrochoerus; species Hydrochoerus hydrochaeris. The sequence goes on along the minus strand of PVLA01000255.1, from coordinate 629,494 downwards.
AGCACACGTTCTGCTATATTATAAAGGAAGTACAATACAATGCATGGCACATAGTAGGCACTTTAAGAATGTATGTGGAGTTATATTGAAGTTAAGTACATGTTTATCAGATAAAAATAATGTAACATCTATCTATTTATCAATCATCTACCTATCATCTATCTATCAAAAGAGAGGCGCAGGAATAGTAAAAGTAGTTTTGAGATTTGAACTGATTTGCACTTTAATTTCTATGACACTTCTGTTCTCTAACCCTTATCTCTGTATAATTAGAAGGCAAGAAAGAAAACTACATGTGATTCAGCATCAACAGATCGAGACCAGAATCAAAACAGATTCTCATTTGGTTTTCCCCCATTATTTCACTGTGAAATACTTTAGATATATGTTTTCCTAATCATTCCTGCCCTGTGAAATTTCATTATTATGTATCTAGTGAAAAGATCTTTAACTATTAAAGATTTTGGGGAAGCCCATCACTATATAATGTCTAAATTTTGGGGTTCCTCAGTAATGACATTTTAATACTTGGGATGCTATTGTCTCTTTTGAAAATGTCTATATGTATCTATGTCTGTGTCATCTATCCATCTCTGAATCTATCCATGCATCACCTAATATTTAAATGTTCATCTAAAGAGAAAAAAGAAACAGACAAACAGACTGGGGATGCCCAATTGCACTCACTTTGTTGTAGTGTTTGTTGTTCTTTGTAGTATATTTTCCTCATGCCAGCTCAGTCTCAGAGTTTTGATCTGCCCTAAGGCTTTGCACAGAAAGAGCATCTTTCTTTCTGATTGTTGTGTTGGTCTCCTGGTGTTACTGAGAGTTAACAAAACATTAATTTGTATGGAAATATTACAGTCAGAATGTATTGTAATAGTAGATTTTCATATTTTATATTTACCATAGTTATAATTTTATTCATGTCAGTTTTCAAATGAAATGTTTTATGTTTTCCCAAGTGGAATTAATTTTCTTTATCTAATTACTTTCAAAGCTGTATCGGAGTTGAAGCTTTGAAAGCTATTGGTGGTAGGATCTATTCAGTTCTTGAAGGCAGCTTGAAAGTAACTCTGTATGGCCAAACATCTCAGGTGCAGGGAAAACCATGGTCTTGCATGAGCAGCTGCAAAGAGAATGGGATTGCGGCAACTATTTCTTGCTTTCTCTGGCTTTTATTAGTCCACAGAGTGGTTAGAAACAAATGGCAGAGGTTTGCTGAGAACATTTTGTAGTGCCTCTAGGGATAGCTGCCTTGTTAAATCTACTTGCAGTGGCAGTTGTCATTTAAATACAATACTACAACATGTTATGACACAGAAGGTGGGTAGCTTGTAAAGCTCATGATAAAGGAAGCTGTGATGATGGCAACTCTAAAAGACACTTCCCATTTGTCTTACTTTTTTCCTTTTTGCCCAGCAGGCACTCAAAAACTCTCTGCCTAAAACCAGTTTAGTCCAGACACACTGTCAATTTACATGGTTTAGCTGACAATTCTTGCTTGTCACCATTCATTAGCTGTTGTCCTCAATGGAGCTATACAATACCATGTTGGCTTCAGAAGCAAACAGGCATTAGTTACAGAAAAATTGAGAGAAATTTCCAAGTGTTCCCAATGCCTTTTCTTCACACTAAACACTAAACCTCAGGGAGTGAGCTATCTCATTTTGCTCCGATAGCAATCGTCTGCTTCAGTCCAGTGGATGCCTTCACAGCTCCTATCTTGACGGGAACAGCTGGCGCTCACTCTGCTGGCAGGCACTGTGGTTTAAGGCTTCACTTCATTTATTCTCACACCAACCGTGTGATATAGGTGCTATCATTCTGTTTTTACAGATGAAGAAACAGGACACAAAGTAAAATGTTCTTGAGTGAGAATGAATTGCCAGGAAACGGTAGGTTCCAGGTTTAAAATCAAAGGGTGTGCTTGCAAAGCCTACCAGTTTAAACTCTACTGTGAACTGCAACTCCTTGGTCAATATTGTAAAACTAAGCTAATCACCTTTTTCTCTCCTTGCCATCTAACCCAATTTAAGCCATTACCCAAATTCAAATTCAAGCTTGTTTCTTACACAAAATATCTCAAAAAGAAATACATTTTACAGCGATATTTTAAGTACAGAATCTCCTATGATACATTTTAGAACAATGACTTGCCAACATCATTTTGTGCAAATAACTTTTCATGATTCTATACCTTGATTTCATACCTTATCATCTCTAGGCATGTATGAGCTTATGGAGGGAAGGACCTTTTTATATTTCCATAATTAATTTAACAATGATTAGTACAATAATTTTCACACATTTTGAAGTAATAAAATTTTTAAAAGTTCTTTGATATAGTCAGAGCTGGGAAATATCTTGAGTGTTCAAAATCCCAAGAAAAAAATGAAAGTTTCATCTTTTACTGGACTCCTACATTCTAACCACTAAGGAGTATTGTGATTTTGGTATCAGGGATCAAACTTGCATTTGCCATGCTGGCACTTTGTCTCTGAACTAGATCCCTGGTGGAGCATTGTGCTTTAATTATAATTGTACAACTTTGACTTTTTTGTTTTAGTTTACCTATTGCTATAACTTTATCAATATAAGAAAATAAACTCCTTGAAAATAAATATTTGCACAAACTATAAAACATCTTAGAAAATTTCTATTATGAGTCATATGAGTCAAATCTGAAATGATGTCATGTAGCCATATGAGAAGTAATAGAAGAATCTCCAGCAGCAATCAAATAGTTATTGACCTACTAATTTAAGTTGTCTTTACCTTCCCAACAAAATTACTACTATTTTCTTCCTTTCTTTTCCTTTTTTTTTTTTTGGTGTCGGAGATTGAACTCATGACCTCATGCTTGCCAGACAGGCGCTTAAGCCAGTGAGCTAAATCCCCAGCTCCTACTACTGTTTTTTCCTTAGATATTATCACATTGTTTTCTGCATGCATATGTATGAAATTTGTATCTATATGAAGTTTATATCTATATGAAATTTATATAAATATGTGAATATATATATAATTTTGAAGTTAGGTCAGTGTGTTCTGTATGGAAACAGCATGAAGATTATGACTCTTTAGTAGCTATATAATGTGGTGGAAACAGGATCACACAAATTTTGTAGGGCACACTAGAATCCAAAATGGACCATCCCAAGTTTGCAAGTGGAATTATGGTTGCTACATCTATAAAGCTGTAACCTTTACTAAGTAATTGTTTCTTATTTGTGCATATTGTATATACACTATACATGAAATAAATGTTTATGCCCCTAACATTAATGTTGCAAGTAATATCACATGCTTCTTGTCATCATTATCACTTGATATTGAATTTTTTCAAAGTAGTTTTTGAGAATTATCATGAAGAAATAAAGTGTGATTGCAAATTATTGACTTAAAATGTCCATGTTAGTCTTTAATAACTGTTGGTTAACTTTAGCTAGTCACACACATGTACATGTATGCACATACTTTCAGTGTCTACTTTTATCATTGATATTTTTAGGGAGCAATTATAATTCAATTATTTATTGTAATAGGAATCCTTAAAGACAGATGTTCTTAACTTCTTGTACATTTTTTTTTATATTGGGAATTGAACTTAGGATCTGGCACTTGCCAGGTAGGTGCTGTTCTGTGGAGCTATAATCCTGGCTCTCCTTTGACAAATTTAAAAAAAGAATTTTCCATGAAATATTGCTTTGTATATAGAGTACACATTGTGTGTGATTTGGCATAAGTTTTTGCCTGGAAGCAAATATAATCCATACTATAAAAAGAAGAGAAAGGGATTTTTCTTGTACTGAGTCTCTATAAAAAGAAGAGAAAGGGATTTTTCTTATACTGAGTCTCAATTTCTATCTTATGGAAAAATAACCCCTTTAAAATCATATTATATTATATATTTATATTAGAAAAATAATAGCATTTCTTGTCATATCCAAGAAATGAGTTTTGATAGACCTAATCACAAAACTGATATGTACTTCATTTATTAGCAGATATTTATCTTTTAAGTTCAACTCATGTTTACTTCAGTGGAGCTTACTATAGTCTTCTAAATCAATAGATAAACTGTGAGGTGACTGGTTTATTTAATATCTTCAGGTCATACCATCAATTCAGCAATATTTCAAGTTGTTCGAAGAAGACATTTCACATTGTTAATCCTTAGCTCAATAAAAACTTGTAACTAAAGTAATGATTTAATGCCAAATTTTCCATACGTTTGACAAGTTGACTGAAGTAGATATTATGTATCTTGTAGAAAATATACAGTGATTTTATCTACTATTTCTATGTTAGTGAAAATTCAAACTGGTAATAAAACCAACTTTTACATCTTTCTACATTTACTACCAAGTAAATAATTTAGTAGGTGAATAATCTACTGACCAGTGGCAGACCTAGGAGTTGAATAAATAACTTTTTTGCTCTAAAGTTCCTATTCTTCTTTCCTTCAAAGGCAGCATTTCCAGACAGGGCACAAGACCAGCAAATGAACATCACTAGGTTTATAAAAATTCTCTGCAATACAGATTGCCATAGTTTTAATTATAACTTCCCAACTCAAATCTGACAAGAAGACTGAATATAGAGAAATGGAAATTTTATGAGACTACTCAGAAAAACGTCTTGGTCCTTATTTTACCCACAAAAAAGCATGTAGATTGATCATGTGCGGTAATATGAGGAGGTTTTGGTACCTGCAAAGCAAACTGTTAACTCATGAAAAGTAGTACTATATTACAAGAAAAGCAGGTGTTAGTTTTGGGAGTTAGTCCCATAAAATGGGCTTTGTTTATATGGACAAATTGAATAATATGCTTTACTTAAGCTCATAAATATTAGGAAAAAAATAATAATAATATTTCTGAATTACTATGATAGTTTTGTTTACCTATCAACAATTGAAAATAAAGTAACTAGCTTTTTAAAAAGTAACTAGTTTAAAAACTCCTGTTTTATTGATGTTGTTTGGTCTTACTCCTTTATTTTACTTTTTGTCATAGTAATGTTTTCTCCAGATCCTGCAAATGGATTTCTTGTGGCCTCCTTTGTTGTTATATCTTTAGATGCCCTCAGAGTTATACATACTTTATATTTGTCATTTTGTATTGAGTTTTCTTACCTACTTTTACTTCTTTTCTATGTTCTAGATGTGAATTTTCAGCAAACTCTTGGCCATGCACAACTATAAATCTATTGACTTCTTGAACTTCAATTTCTGCCACTTGTCCAATCCAACACATTTTGAATGAACTAATAGATACCAGAATTCAAATGAAGCCACACATTTTTATCTCTTGTTCCCTAATTTTTTCACTTAGTTCTTATATGCAAATACTGATAACAGTTTTTTTCCAAAATTAAATGCTAAATGAAATTTCAAACTCTCCTATACACTCCCCTGTTGATGTTCCTGCTTCTTCTTGCCCATATTTTAGTTAGACAGGAAGAAGTTCTAAAAACCTAATTTTGAAACACACACTATATGGAATTTGATATTTCTTTTCTTTTCTTTTTTCCTGCCAGAAAACTTTACCCATGTTTTTCTTTCTCTATAATGGTGTTCCCTGTTACTAAGGTTCCAAATCTTTCTTTCAATTGCTCTTAACTGCAGAGATCTTTTTTAACATGTGTGTTTTTATCAACTATGTTATTCTTTTCATTTCTTAAGTCATCTATCACATTAGTGGTGATTTACAACTATTGGAGTCTTCACTTTTTTTTTTTCCTGACTCGATGGATCTTGCTTCACCATCATAGTTTACTGGAAATGTTGGAAACTTGGTGCATACATTCTCTTATTCTACTTCCTCAATGAAATATTTCAACTTTGTAGTAAGTAAACTATTTAGATGCTGTGTCATTTGTTTATGTGTTTTAACTTCTCCCAGCAATTCTTTTGAGTTTTGATGAATAGAGACCATTTTAGGAATATCTTTTTAGGTTTCTTAAATAAAAGTGCTTTTAAAGTATATTTAAGTATAATTACATGCAGAAATGTTATTTATTTCTCATAAACATATAAGCAGAAGTCTCATAATTTGTAATTAAAAGGTCATCAATTATAAAAGACTACTCATAAGAAAATATCTGAGTCCTAACCATGCAGAAAAAGATGTGTAGATTGGATTGAATCACTGAATTAAAAAATGCTTTGAAAGAGTCCTTCTCTAAAACGTGGTTTTGCACCAATTTTCTAAATTAAAATTTCTTAACCTAGTCTAATTCAATGTATCATTGTTACATAAACCACCTTCCAAAAGTCATTATCAATGGAAATTTAATCATCAATAGCAATAAATATATCTAGTATACATATAAATAGCATGTGTGTATTTTCAAAGCATTTTCCTAGCTATCATTTCATTTTAGTCTCCTACAGCCCTTTGAACATGCATATGTGGCATACATAGTAGAAAATTCATTATAACTCCATGCATTTTGGTTTTTTGCATCATACAGTTAATGTGCTTCCTTAGATATCTATTAGTTATAAAAATATATTACCTAAGTGCTGTATGGGAAAAAAAAATCTAAAGTCATTCCATAATCAAGGTAAGATTCCTCTCCAAGGCCAACAGACTGAATTGAATAGACATTTTCAAGTTTACTAAGGATGTTAGAAAATAAACTGTATTAAAAACACACATATATGTATTTATCCATGAGTATATGAAACATTTATGAATTTAGTTTGCATGGCAGATTATCAAAATTTTATTTTAATTTATTATATGAACTTTATTTTCTCAGGAATCCCAGCATCTTTAAAGGTTATTTAAAACAAAACAAAACAAAACAAAAAGACTTATACAGCCCTCTAGTGTTCCAAAGGTAGAGACCTCCGATACAAAATACATTAAAGCATGGTTAAACTCACTTTTCTATCCACCTTTTTTAATGTGGAATTGGTGGTGACAACACGATAGCCAGGAGGACATATTTGACAAACTACTGAAATTATAGCATTGGCAGTGTGAACCGGACTGTTCACACTGACCACTATCAAATGGACGCTGAGTACATGCCAGCATGGAAACTGCCTTCCTAAGGGGGAAATGTTCAGATAAATCAATTTTTTTCAGGTAACAATTAATTTGCTGTGTATTTATTTAAACAGATGACTGAAGAGTTTATTATGCTTGATTACAGGCCTTCAGCAATAGTTACTGCTTCCTTTTCTTTTTCTCTCCCTCTCCCCATGAATTTCCATTGGCAGAGCCTACAGCTCATTCTCAGCAATCATACAAAACCTGACATTGCTAAAAAATTAACTTCAAAAAGGTGTCTTCAAATGCTGCCTTTCAAATAAAATTTTAACAGACCACTGCAAGCTGAGAGCACATTCTTTATAATCTTATCACTAAGCAAGTGTCGCAAGCTGTCCCTGGTCTGCAGATGGAGCTGTTGACAAAACAGTGCTATTCACTAGAGCAAAAGCAGGGCACAGACTGGACTTTCCTGAATTTTTCCTTTCCTTCTCTTTCTTTTCCCCTTTCCTTTCCTTTCCTTTCCTTTCCTTTCCTTTCCTTTCCTTTCTTTTTTTCTTTCCTTTCCTTACTTCTTTTCTCCTTTCTTCTTTCCTTCTTTCTTTTTTGTGACCACTGTTCTTCATGATGTATCTTAAGTATTATCTTTTCAATTAGAAGAAATCCATCCTTTGAAATTAAACACAGATACAATATTTGATGAGCAAATTGGCTGTGGAGCTGGACTACATAAAATCTACACAAATAAATGTAGAGATACCGGCTAGTGAAAGTGATCTGCATTTCTGCAAAGGAATAAATTGCACAAGGAACAATTATGCACAATGTTTTATCTCTTCTAAATGAATTTGGAGTACAAAATTATTTACTATTTTATGATCGAACTATATATTCTTGATGAAATACCACCATTTTTATTGTGTCACACATTCCAACTTCATAGTATAGTAGATAAGAGGTAGGTAATTTAAGAAATTCTAAGTATGCAACAGGTTATACAGAATTATCTAATTTTAAAGTTGGAAGTAAACTGTGCTAATCTGGATAAGATTTAATAGATTTTCAAACTTGAGAGAGACTTTAGTGGTCATCTATTTATTCTTTAAATGAATATAAATACAACCTACATGAATGATTACATTTCCTTGGTGTTAGGATAAAATAATTGTCACCCCTATACCTGCCTTCAAGCTTATGTTTAAGGTATATATTAGACACATCAAAAGCCTTAGAAAATAGCAAAACACTAAAGACACAAAATAAAAGATTCACATATTAGTGATTATGTCAGAAAAGGCAATTTAAAAAATCACTTAAGTTTTAAGATGACCTGAGGAAAATTTCATCTTTTTACAGAAGTAGAAACCAAGATGACAAAATATAGTAGCTGATAAGTGTCAAATTCAGGATCAGAAATGAGTTTCACTGTTTTTTTTTTCTCTCAAATTCTTTCCAAACAATAAATATTTCCAGGGGAAGTGTATGTCAGAAACTGTTCAGTGTGGAATTAGAGAACCCCTGGAAATAGTCTGACTTGATGCTACTATGCAGCTAAGACCTCTGTCCTCCATAAAATCTAATAAACTATATCAAGAGTCTCATGGACTTTGGTTTCAGACTTAGTGCATGGAGGTTTTAATTATTTTTAATATTCTCTTAGGTTATAAATAACATATTTGCATATAAGACTAATAAGTATGAAAATAAGTATGAAATGCTGCATATTTTCATCAAAATAATCAGAATAAAATAATAAAACATTGACTTACTGTCATAATGGAATGTTTGAAATATTCAAATTAATAATATCTGCTCTTGTGGATTGGGAAAATGTTCATCCTCTTATACTTTGTTGATGTGAAATTAAAAAAGTTTTTAGAAAATCTTTGCATCATTTTTCCTAATTATTTTAACTTTTTATTTGATAAGCAATAGAGGAAATTTAAATAGAGATCCTTCTGCATCTGAAAATTAATGTCTATCTTGATATCTCAGAAGAAAAATAAACTTCAATGTAATCCTCATTTAGAAAATAAACTCACATATTTTATACTAAATGAAATTAGAATTCTTAAGAAAGGAATAAGAATGAGAGAAAAATATATATATTATATGTGTTAAATATGCTGAATGCCATGAAAATTTTAAAATGAAACAATTATATTTTTAAAAATTTCATATTATAATCGTACTACCTAAAGTCATGATAACTTTATTTCTTGTCCTCAAAAAATACTCATTATCTATTTTCATTGAAAAGTGGGCACATTCAGAACAAAAGCAAGCTGGAGGGGAAAAGGTGCTGTGCCATTTGGGATAAATCTCCATGATATTTGGTGTATGTACAAACAGTAATCTGCTATCACTTATCCAAAACTTGCTATGTCACACTGAGCTGTAAAGTGTTTTGCTCCTGAATCCTGTTTATAACTTTCCTCACTGCTGTACAAATCATTAGCAAGTAGACAAAATAATACTTAGCAACTTCAAAATATATTTTATGAAAGCCTCCTCCTCTTTTCTTAACCTTTTAAGCAGTAATTTTGAATGATACATCATTTAGCCTTGAAGGAAACTTAAAACTATAGCTATATTACCAATGCACAAAATATCTGAATTTCAGAGAAAAATTTTTCCATGATCATCATATGTATATTGAAAAGTAAAGAACTATTTCTTAGGTTTGTTGTGCTGGAAGTATATTTGATTTTAAAGACTTTTACATAATTAATTGTTTTTCATTTGCAGTAAAACATTCAAGAAGTAATGGAGATAAAATGATGTGATCATGTCCAAACTCCAGCTCTGGACTAAAGTTCGTACAGTAGGTAACAATAAAAAACAGTATTCTAAAACTTAATTCTGTTCTATAACATATATAGACTATCATTTTCAAGATGACCAATGTACATAAGGACATAAATATAAACCAATATGGCAGAACTGTTCATTTAATTGAACCCATTCAACTTTATGTATCACAAAATGTTTGATGAAAATATGCTTATTTGTGGTATAATAACACAGCTTAGATATCATAGACGTTTCATTTACTCTTAGAATTACCTTTACATTTGTTGTAATATACTTTAATCTTGGTACTATTATGTGAGAAGAGTAGAGTTCTACACTGTTAACTTATCACATTATCCCCAGTGTGAAACTATAGTGTACTGAGTACACTTAACAATATAACAAGGAATCCATGGTCTAGGGAGGAACATACAAACATGCTTTCAAGACAAGTTACCAGAGTCAGGGATTTAGCTCAGTGGTATAAGCACTTGCCTGACAAGTGCAAGGTCATGAGTTCAATCCCCAGTACAAAACAAACAAACAAACAAACAAAAACAGTTACCTAGTATGCAACTATAAATAGTACTAATAACATGTAATATGAAAATTAAAAAAAAAAACAACAACTAAGCTCTCTATTGTGGATTTATTTCATGTTAACAGTAAATTCAAGGTAATATACTATTTAAGATACATCTGTCCAGATACTAAGGGGCACAAATTCTAGTTCAGATTTGAAGCCAGGTTCCATCTTATTCAAAGGAAATATTTAAATGTATTCATTTTCCCATCTGTAATTGGAACACCAAGTATTTTCTGCTTATGTCAAGAGCTGTGTTATTATACTTGTTTTCATAAATATTTTATAGTCTTACAATTATTAATTTTCATTCAAAAATTTATCAATTTTGTTATGTGTTTCAGTAAGCTTTTTATATTATTCTAAAATTTCACTTAGGATGTATATAGCATTTACTGGCATAGAAAATAGAAGGGATTTGTAAGGAGCTATAAATCATGGTGATCAATAATTATAAATAAACACTTGGTAATAAAATTGTTTAGAAAAAACATAATTTAGAATGCTATTCATTTTTAATTTAAATTTAAAATTTCTGGATTTCACTGAGATGTCTGTATTTAAAATTTTCTCAGGAACAATTAAAAGTATTCCACTATGCTTTATAGTTAGAAATGTGTCCTACTAAACTAGATATATAATCTGTGTATATGATGAAAGATGAACACATTATGAAATGGGTCTGGCTAGTTAATCTTATTATTAGTAACATAAAATCATAGTGGTGGTTAGGAAATTGAGCTTCCATCTGGAAGACGTGTTTACATGCCAAATGGTAATGCTCCAGGTAACAATTTTAGAAGGGAGGGTAGAAGACATTGACATGTCTCTAGCCACACATTATCTATGACAATGTTAAAATACATAGAAAATGTAAAAGAAATACAAGTTGGTTTTGCAAGTGGCATTTGGTTGTCCTGCCTCTTAGAGTATATAATATTCCCATAGGAGTATCCCAGTTGATAAATGTAGTTAAAGTCCTGTTGTTTTCAAAGTGCTTTTATATCATCACTTGAAAATATTCTATTAATGCACAAAGTCATCTGTGGGTGACATTGCAACTCGAACTGGAAAAGATCACATCTGAATTTTTATAATGAATGTCTATAATAAAATCTTACATATAATGTGATTTCAAGAAATGCATTACCTAAAGCATAAACACCTTGTTAATAGTGGCTATGCCCAGCACTGGCCTAAGGGGCTGTCAGATAATCAACCTAAAATAAATATCAGAAAACAACTGAGTGGGTTGCAGGCAAGTTAATTTATAAGGTCAGTTAAGGGAAAAACATTATCACACAACTGAAGTTGCGTTTACTCCTCAAGAGAGTATTTTGGTTCATATTGATTGCATCAGGGACACCCTCAGGTGATGGCAGACATTAATTTGTGGTTACCCTCACACAAATGCAACAGTAGTTTGGATATATGACCCATACAGGGGAAAAAAATCACTGTCAAAATGTGGAATTGCTGTATGATAACTAACGAATTTAAACAAATGTCTTAGGTCATATATTACTAAAAGTTAATAGCCAAGTGGGAATGTAAATATACATATATGCCATAGATTTTAGAAGTTTCTCTATCTTATCAACTGTCACTCATCCTTGCATATGTCAAGTACACTGAAGAGGCTCAATAGGTATTTATGAAATTGACTATGTATTTTTTAATGATTACATATTTATATAAATAGTCACTAGTCATGTGAAAGCATTTTAAATCTAGAAACTTAAGTTATACAATAATCCCATTTGCAATCTAAGTTCCTCCAGGAGCAGACAAAATGAAACTAGGAGTAATATCTGTTATATCTCTGAAAGATGGATATTTAAAATTACCTCTCAATAATAATGATTTGTATCATGTGACTGTATTCTGACGTACATAATAACATTACGCTTTCTCAATCAGCAATTGTTTTAGATACAACTTGCTAACTTTGGAAATTGTTCTAGGTACTAAGCAATTGTACTTCAATACAAATCTTGTCTTTTAGTCTCTTCCTGAACATACTGAGATGGAACTATGTAAATGATGATCCCTTCCAAGTTTTTCCCAGTATGCAACTCTAGCAACCTGGATGGCAGGCAGACTTGCTTTATCAGTTTTCCTCTCTACCTGCTGCTGCTTGGGACTGTGCTTTCTGGAGGTGCTATGAAGACAGAACATCTACATTGGAAAAAAGGGTGTTAGTGTCAGCTCCTAATTGTATCACCCAAGTAATAGTATTTTACTCAGATTGTGGTTTTAGTTATAATTCTTTCTGAATTCTAGCTTCTTTCTATTCTTCCGATCCATCATGTTTCATGAGAGGTGCTATTGATGTCATGTCGTTAGCCCTGTAGGCCCCAAGTGAACTCCTGTTGTTTGAGCTCCTGGTCGCTTATGAGAGGCCACAGTGACTAGGGGGGCTCTTCTCTGTGATCAGGCCCCACCTGCCCAGGTGCCCTCTCTACCACCCAGGTCCTGTCATTTCCTTTTCTTTGTTCCTAGCCATAAGAATCTAGTTGTTCCTAGCAGTTTCTATTTCAGTGTTTCCTCAGTGTCACTACTTTGTCCTTTTAGTAGTCTAATATCTCTTGCCATTTATTTACATGAAAAATTCTGTTACAGTATTCAATATGATTTCTCTTTTCCTAACTGGATCCTGAGGGACACAAGTGCATTTTCTATAAATTTTTGTTCTACTAAGATATTTCTTAATTGATTGCAATATTAGCTCAAAAACTAAAGAGTCATGGCAGTGTTAATACATTTAACTGGGTTTTAATGGGAGGTTAAATGTAATTAGCATAATGTTAGTATAATTATTAGGTTATTATAGTTGATATCCTATTGTCATGACCATTTTAATATTTTTATAAGTTATTAAATAATCAATATTGTGGTTTACATTCTGAGAATAAATATTAAGAAGTAATCAGTACATAATTTTCTTTGCATTATTAGCCATTATAATTGCATTTATCATGACTCAGAAAACATGAACATAATGAAGAACCAGATTGAGCAAGTTATCTGTCTTAGATTTTGAAAATCTTTATTACATTGAAAATTATATGAACTCATGAATTATGTTTGGTGATTTGAGAGCAGTACATCATGTGCTGATTAAAATTCACTGGTAATTAAAATTATGCTACAGGTGACATGTGACTATTGTAGATTTTTTAAAAATTATTTTTCTGAGACTAACATGAAGAAAGGGCTAAATAATTTTCAATTGCACAAAATTAATGATCACTGAAACTTCATTATGTTACAACTCAATATCTCACTAATCATTGCTTTGCTCTTCTAATAAATATTCAAACTTTGTTATAAAAAACAATGTAATATTAGTCTGTGGTTTTTATTCATGCAAACACATCTATTTTAAAAAGAAGTAAAGGAACATCTTAAAATAATTTTCTTATTTATAGCAATATGAAACTAAATAAATATTCTATAAACTTCCTGTAAATAAAAAAAAACATTATACCTTGTTCATTCATTGGTTCTTCCACTATGCATCTATATAAACCATCACTCTTGTTGTGCAATATAATTATCTTTCTAACATAAGACTAGATTGTTCTGGAAGTTGCTATGACGACACACTATGTAATTTTTCTTTTGTGCAGGCAAATGTTTGTAGCACATTGGTTCACTTCTAATCTATAGACTAGATGACTTAATGCAAGCCCCTATTTTTTATGTTGAAGAAGAAATTTTACTGGGTCACCTAGGCAGAAAGGACTTGTGTGGCTATGAACTATCACACAGCTGGGATCTCCAAGCAGATGACCAAGACTTTAATGATTCATAGACTGAAATAAAATTGTAATAAGAAAACATACAGGATTGAAAACTGGACTTAGTGCTGATATGTTTGGCAACTTTTACCAAATCAAAACTCTTTCATTTTCAGTAAAATACAGTTTGAACCTCAGATGTTTGTGCACTCACCAAATAGTGGAAAGAGGCCTTTACAGACTGCAGAACAGAGTTTTGCTCTTGGTTCCAGAATTCATTAGCTGAGTGCCCTGGGGGAACCCATTAATCTCCTCCAATATCAGTTTCTTCATCAATGAAACAGACATTGTGAATTCATTGCAGCTGTAACTGTAGAATTCCATGCACACACATATCCTCTATACTTCCAAGTTATTTTTCTTATTACCAACATACGTTTTAAATTAAATATTTTAGATTAAGTAATTTCTCTTCTAATAACTGGTTGTTAAATGTTTCCTTCAAGACTGTGAAAGGTCACAATGTCTATTTTATTTGCTAAATAAGAGAAAATTAGATGATTTTAAACTCTTTTCTAGGAAATGAAAAATGAATAATAATGTTAAGATATTAGTGTCAGCAGTGTTCATGTATTCTCTGTAATTTACCCACTCCTACAAAAAATGAGAGGAAAAGTAATGCAGCTGACTAGCAACTCTTCAATTTCAACCTTTGGCACCCAGAGTAAAGAACAGAGTAAAAACAGAAGAGAAAGTTTATAGATGCTCACATTGCTAGAGAAATTGTATCCTACAAAGTCACATGATTGGAGTACTATGGGTAAAACTCCACAGTGTAACATTTCAGACCTTTCTGATAGTATTTGGTATAACAAAAAAAAATACAACATAATTTTTAATTTAAATTATTATTAAAGAAACTTTTCTCAATAGAGATATTGAAATTTTGAATCAGATAGTACTATACTTTGTTTATGAGGGAGAATGTTGTCCTATAAATTGTAGAATGTTTAGTTGTGTCTCTTGCTTCTACCCACCAGATTCCAAACAGTATTACCACCGTTAGTCATGACAGTAAAAAAAATCTCTATAACATGGTGGTTTCTAAAAATACCAGACAGAATTAGTATGTGAGTCTACATTCATATTTTCTTGTATATACTCCAAATAAATAATAGCAGCTACTCAAACTTGAGGTACCATTATTTACAATAGTCAAAAAATAGAAAGAACCCAAGTGTCTATTTACTGATGAATGGTAAACAATGTGTGATATATATATGAATATTATCTGGCCTTAACATTTCTGATGCATGCTTCAGTACGAATGAATCTTAAAACTTTATGTCATATGCATCAGACACAAATGAACAAATAATATGTGATTCCACTAATATAAAGTACCTGAATTTTTTTTAAAAGCAAAAACAATAAAAACATGGAGGAAATAGACTGGATGTTCCTGGCACCAGTGAACAGGGAAGAATGGAAAGTTATTATTTAATGAGTGGGAGTTTCAGATGAGGAAAATTATAAAGTCATGGAGGTAGTTAACTTATTTATTTACTTTTACAGTGCTGCGGCTTGAACCATAGACTTCCTGCATTCTAAGCAAGTACTTTCCCAGTGAGCCACAATCCTGCCACTGGAGGTAGTTGATGATAATTACACAACAGTATGAATGTCCCTTGGACAGTTAACTACATAAAAATGATTATGAAAGTAATTTTTTATGTCTGGACATTGCCAAATGTGTTAGGAGAAGTTTGTGGAGAGATAAAATAACACATGATTGATAATTGCCAATACGTATTTGCATTTTGTTTGATTTTTAGGCAGTTCATCACTTTTATCTTACTGCTAGAGTATTTTTTTGTGATTAAAACTCCTCCATTTATAAACATTTTATCCTATTTTAACTGAGCAATGCTACTTTTCACACATGCCCACTTTTAATGTCCACTTTCCATTTTAAAATGAGTTTTTAATAATGTGACAGAAAGTAATCATTTAATGCTGAGCAAGTATGTGACAAATGACTAAACACACACTGACACCTGGCATGTAAGCGATAGCAGGTTGAATGGTGATTCCAACAAAGTTATAGCTGGATCTTATTTCCTGTAACATGTGAATGGAATCACCATGGAAAATAAGATCTTGGCAGATGGAACTAAGTCATCCTGAATTAGACAGGTTGGTCATAAATCTCATAACAGGTTTCCTTTACAAGAGATGCATAAGAAGAGTCACATGGAGAGGAAGAGGCAACATGAAGATTGAGGCAGAGACTGGAATTAGGGCACCGCAATCCAAGCAATGAGAAGGGATTCTGTAGCAGCAAAGCTGGTAGAGATACACAGAAGAAAATTTAGCTAAAGCATCCCGAAGACACTGGGCACTGTAGACCCATTGATTCTAGACTTCTGTTTGGAACTGTCAGAAAATAAATTTCCGTTAAGACATCCAGCTTGTGGTACATTTTTATGTAAGCCACAGAAAGCTACTACAAAAAGCAACTACAAGAAGCAACCACACATGCTATATTCACTTGTTGCTAACATCAGATTTAATCAGACCTTAAACATAATGTTAATATTGAGAGGTGATGTTAAGCTGATGATTTTTAATGAAAGAACCCTGTGTGTAGTGTATCTGTTGTTACCTAAAGAAAAAAAATGACAGTAAAGCATTGTATACTGTCTATAGTTATTCTAAACATGTTAATATAAAAGCCTCAGAAATATGCACAACAAAGCACGTATTTCTGTTCCAGCGCTTTAGGGTCCTTTGCTGTGATGCAGGGAGCTATTTAACATGCACCTACCGTAATCAGACCCCGGCACCTGTATTGCAGACACTAATCAAAGTGCTTCTTCATGAGGTGAAAGAATTGCTATTTGTAATGCAATAATTAGGCTGGGTAGAAAGGCCTGTAAAGTAAATCAATCTAGTCTGCTCTCGAGATCTGACTCCATTCTCTCGACAGATTGTTAACATAATGAGACAGAAGCCGACAAGAGGGCCTGCAGAAAAGACCTGTGTCATTCTGTTCCCTTCTTTCTTTAATTTTACAAGGCATCTTAGGAAATAATTGCAATTAAAACTAATATGAGCCATTGATAAAACATGGCATCCTAAGCTTTTCAAACTTTTGAGAAGGATGTGCTGGAATGTGGTAGCAGTCTGAATCCCTTACACACAACTTTGTTGTTTTACTGAAATCTCTCAAAGGACCACAAGAACTCACAGTTAAGTAATTACAGTTGAGAAAAATAAACTAGAAGAACATTCAAACTCCAGCTTGAAAATTCTGGGTTGATTAATCTGAAGTTCAAAGAAAGGAAACAATCTAAGTGTTCTTTGTAAATCAGGATAAGACCATAAAAATAAACTTATTTGCTCCATCAAACATGTTGAATTGGATACATGTGCTGCCAAATCCTATCAATGAAGCTAATTTTTCACATGCACAAGATTCTCATCCAGATGTACAAAAATGCATTTATAATGGAAATATTTTGTGCACATTGATGTTATTTTCTATCCTTCCTCATGCTTTGAAATTCTCCTTACATACAGTTAAATATATATATATATATATATATATATATATATCCTTACTGTCATAGCAAATGAAATTAGAGTTCCTTTTTTTCTTCAATTACATATTTTAAATCTTCCATGGAATTCTGCTGTTTATGTTAGATTTTCTCTAGAACAAACAAATGCAATAGGAAACAAAAAATAGATATAGTTATTTTATAATCAGAACTAATCAAACATTTACTTAAAATTTCTTGCAACAAAGAATTGCATCAGACTCAGGCAATATGGTTTTTCTGGAGAGGCTGCTGCATACTCATTTCATACAAATTTTTTGCATATCAGTTGCTGTGAGCAACAACAGTGAATATGTAATTATTATGTATATCTTTCTACCTATATTACAAGATTTGTAGTATGGATATATTTATACATACACGTGTGAATAGATGTATACATGTACACATGTATATGTGCACTTTGCAAATGCTCTGAGATTAATTCATCAGAAAATAAGTAACCATGAAATAGCTAGTTACCATGATTGCCTTTTCTTTTGAGCTATTTATGAATGTGCAGAATAAATCTGTGCTTTTATAAAAGCATGTTCTCAATATTTCATCAGCGACTCAAATTGATACTTGATTTTTGGGACTACTGTTGTTAGACTTTACTTTCTTTCTAGGCAGAAGATAATTTCTTAGACTTTTGTAAGGCAAATTTTATTTCTGTGATATTTTCTGTTACAGTAATAATAAGCAAAACAGCAAGTAAAATAGTGAATATTTTCATTAACACTGGCTAACTGTATGCTCCATGTCATGTAAATTTTAAATTTAATCTTGATAATATCTTTTCTGTGAAATTCCCATCGTTATTTCCCTTTCCCAGATGCTGAGACAAAAGTCTATCAACATGAAAAACTTGCTCAAAGTTAGAAAACTGGGAAAAGCACAAATAGCTAGATCTGATGTTGCCTTAAGTTCCATTAATGGGGAAAGTATATTATCCAGAAAATATTCCCATTTTTTCTGGCTCTAAATTTTGATATGTTTCATTTTCAAATCACAAACATTAGAAGTTTAATAATAGAAAGAAATTTAAATTCTCATGGTATTCTTTTTTTTTCATTTTCTCATGGTGTTCTTGAATGAGTATTTTATATAGTTTAAAAACAAGTTTGCTTTAAAAAGTGCAAAAACGAAAGAGAGAAATTATGAAGCACTTAAAATTAAATTTTAGCACTAAAATTTCTATCACTAAATATAATTAAAAAGAAACATACAAAATAACTCTTTCAGCTTTAAAACAACACATGTATATGCATAATCTAAGCCAGTCAGAAAATTAAAGAGTCCTACATAGCATTCAACAGGAAGTGGGAGTAGGAGAAATGAGAACTATAAAGAGGTACAAAGTAAAAAGGGCTATCAAGTGTAGGTTATTCAAAATCAATATATTTTGCAATTCTAATGTACAGTAAGGTGACTATAGTAAATTATATTGTGTACTAGAAGTTTGCTAAGCATGCTCATCCTAAGTGTCCTCAATGCACCCACAAAGTTACATCCAGTTAACTAGTGGTATGTGAGGTAACATATGCAGCACGACTTTGGTAATCCTGGGCAATGGATCCCTTTCACAATTTTATTTTTGAATAGAATATACGAAGTATTTAATTATCAAATATATTTCCAAAAATCCAGGAAAAATAGATGTACAAATCTACAATACAATGAATGAAAGAAATACAGAGAAAAATATTTAAACAAACATGGAAAAGACTTCCAGTATTTCAAGAGAAGACATGAAAATGGAATATACGCCATGTGAATTTTATTTGAATATTTGTATTTTCAAATATTCTATTATCATGCTGGGATACGATTTCTTTAGTAGTTGAAATAATAACAAACTTTTGAAAAAATAAAATTTTCAGAGTACATACACCTTTATATGGATTATATTAACTTCTGTAGTTTTCCAGGAAAAACTGGTAATATATGTTGAAATTGCACATTTAATATAAATTAAAAAAACTGAGTTATTATCAGTAGTAAAAATTCCCTAAAACAAATAATGTTAAAGATTACCCAAAATTTGAATATTTCAGTTTGTTACATTTGTGTAATGCATATTATTTTCATGAAGTTTTTGGTTGAATATTCATAGCTTTATCTAACATCTACACTTCAAACAATGCAATTACTTCCTTCTGGGAATTGTCCTGCAAACTGGCTCATACAAACAATACCACAAATAACTCTCTGGCTTTCACTGTGCATTGACATAATGGATTGTATCCTTTTTGTTTATGTAATTAATTGCTCAGTATGCCAGGGTTTGAACAACTGACCTAATAAACAATATTTACATTCTAAGATAGATTAAGCTTTGTGTTAAATCTTTAGATAATCGTACTTAATTCTTTCTTGGTGTCACTCACCTTTCTATCCACAGAAGTAGAAAGATTAAGAAAATATTTATATGCTCAAGACAGTCTATATAGATTTGAGGAACAGATATATCAGTCAAAATTCAGAAAGAAATTCCATTAAAAAATGTTCATGGACATACATTCTCATTCCTTGATATGGATTTAGTCCATAAGGAATAAAATGTGATAAAACTAAGCATGCCTGTCTGAATTACTTTTATTTTAGCAATAGACTAGGCTTCTTTATTACTGTTAGGGTACACGATACAAAATTAAAAGTGATTTTTTTCAAAATGTGTTTGCATATTCAGGTATATAACACTGATACCAAAACAAAACTGTGGGTGGATACCAACCTTGATAAAACAATAGACTTTTAAAGAAATCTGATATGTTGACTTATGAATGAAATTATTACATATATAAGACAAGGGCCGGGAATGCAGCTCAGTGGCACAGCACCTGCCTGGCAAGTGAGAGGTCCTGAGTTTGATTCCTGGTATCAAAAAAAAAAAAAAAATTACATATATAAAACAACAATATAGTTAAAATTTTGTAACACGCTTTCACTTCTTTTAAAGCCGAAATAAATATCATATATGCAACAGACAGTTTAGATGCCTGAAGCTAAGCTGATACGTTTTGTAAATCTAGACATTACCGAGGGCTGTTTTCTTTTTGTAATATTTCTTCCTTACAGAGATCTTTCATGGTTTATTAAGAGTCTAAATAAAAGCAAATTTAGTTGGGTCTATCCTTTCATAAATGTAAAATGAAAGAAACTGCAACAAGGCAAGCCTCTGGCACTCGAGAAAACTAAAGTAAATGAAAAAATTGGTAGGAAAGAGAGGTGAGAAGGATTATCAATTCATTTATAAATTACTGTATAGGAAAAAATTATAATATAACAAATCAAAATGATGACAGTAGAAATGATATCCTGAAAGAAAAAGAAACTGGTAAATGTAATTTTCAGCATTGGAAAACAAGCTCACATTATAGTAGATAGGTTGTATGGAAACGTTCTGTTGAAACAATTTTCTAGATGTTCATTTAGAAAATGCAAACGGCATAATGCAACAAATTTGCTTGCTGTTCTTCTATTTAGACTGTCTTAAATTATACTTTTCTTCAATTGGCTGAATATTATACTGAATTTCAATGTTAATAGAAAATATATTCCCAGTGTTAGACACATTATTATTTTACAGTTTGTGTTAATTTGTGCTCTTGACTGGTTAAATATAAGATTTAGTTTACTTTGCAAATTTTGTTTGACTTTTAACATTCCATTATATGTAAGGCTATAAAATGTGCAGGTATTCTCTATTCAAAGAGTTTTCCTAGAAATAGTTTCAAAGAGTTAAATTTATAGTAATGGTTTATACTGTAAAGCTGTTATGAAAGAGATAACTCATTTCCTTTTATTCATAAAAATGAGTAAGGTTTCTTGGGATAATTCTATACCATAAGAATATTGTACATAGCACCTTTGTATGCCAGGACATTATTTTCTAAAATGAAAAACAAAGGCAAAATATGTAGCATATAAACTGCTGCTATTGTAATAATGTTTATAGGTGACATGGGAAAGATTGTTCTGCACACTAGCATTAATCAAATTTGGATGCTAACACATTTCTCCAAGCTTAACTGCATGCTGACTTGTTGCTTAAGTTGACTTTCTCCTATATTATACCGTTAACTAGAGGAAAACAACAAATTACTCAATCCCCCATCAAACCTAATAAAGTTTATCTCATCAATTTTACTAAGAAAAGCTTGAAATTACCTGAGAATTGGAGTTATGCATGACATTTTCCATAAATAAATTTATGTTTCTTATTTAGTCAAAACTTTCTAAGCAAATCAGTTTATTGTTTGTGAAAATATATTTCCTAGAAAAATAATATCTAAAGTGTAGTTTTCACTCTTCTTTTTCCACATAAAAAAATACGGAAATGCAAGAGAAGTACATCTTGTTAATCTAGGCAAATAAAAAACCATAAAACTGTATGACAAAACATAAAGGAAATTAATTCAATAAACTATATAAGTAACTGCAAATGAAAGAGAACAGCAGCAAACTTTATTTTACATGTCATAAATATATTCAATTGTTCTTTATTAAAGGGAAAGTCCTTTGTCTCATGGCCACATTTCGTTGGCCCAATAACCATCTTATTCCAGACTGTTTCCTCTGAACTTCTTCCTCAGGTGTTGATCACAGCTCAAGTAACTGAAAAGTAATGAAATACTTTGGTTGGGGAATAATGAAAAGTACACTTAGGACCCAAAGACAGCAAATATTATGTAAATGAGGAGCCATCAATTAGACTGGCTAAAATGTGCAGATTAGAGTAGGTATTAGAATGGGAAAGATACTCTTTAGAAGAAAAATTTCATTTACCAATGCTTAAGAACTTGTGAGTTTAAACCAAGCCATGAAACTTAGTGGCATTAGTATTGTCAGCTTCCCGAACACCCACACAAATAAAGGGTTAGAGTACGTAACAAGATACAAAGATAATTGCCTAAATTCAGTCCTTTGACTTCAAACTTTCTCTTAGTCAGTCTGGCCCGGATTCAAATTTATATTTTGCTACTTCTGAACTGTGCAAATTTGAACAAGTTCCTTTAAATCTTTGAAACACATTTTCTTTCACATAACAGAATGAAGAAATGTTAAATTCCCAGAGGTTTTATTAGGATGGCAACAACAAATGTATTTGAAGTGATTAACAAGTATGTAGCAACTATTACAGACTTCAAAACACTATGGCTAGCAGCTATTTTAGCAGTGGAATAGTAAGATCTATTATATCTTATGTGTTATATTTTACCATATACATATACCCATTGTTGCATAATATTTCAGATATTAAAAATCACATGAAAATGTTTGTCTGTGAAGTTATCATTTGGAAAAGAAAAAAGGCAGTCATTTATTTTATTTTTAGGTTAATAAAACTTTGAAATTAAAACTAATATTTTTAATTAATTAATTTTATTGATACATTTTAGTTTTTCATAATGATTATATTCAACATAGGGGTGAAAATTGGAATTGAAACAGGAAAATGCAAGAAATTAATTATTTGTATGGGAAGGTTTTAAAAGTATCAGCTTGGTTAAATGTTCAAGAGTGCTATTCATTAAGACAAGAATATCAGTGCAGGAGGGCACGTAGCTCCCCAGTGGATTCGCTCATACTTAGTATTAGTTAGAGTGAGCATACCGGTATAGGGTCAGCACCCTGAGCCCTCAGAAAGATATGTAGAATCTGAGGGTTAATCAACTCTTTGAGAAAGAATAAAGCAAAATAAGTAATCTTTCCAGTTAATACAAACTGAAGTTCTTCTCTAACAAACACTTTAATCTTAGCAGTGCCCTCAAAATATGGACTATACAGCTGATGAGAACTCAGCATGATACCATTTTCCCTCAAATAAGACCTATGGCAAAAACATGATTTAGAAACTAAGCCATTGCCATATAAGACAGGCTCAGGTTTAACATAGAAAATTATACAACAAGTTTCACAGGCTGTTTAATCTAAATATTTGCCTTCTTATTTCACTGTGGGAGGGAGGAGATGCAATAATGATGAAATGTTTAAAAATGAAAAAAACTAAGTGACACAATAGCAGTTCACAAAATCAGTGATTAAGCTTCTGAGACCCTCTAGTGCTGGTAATTTAAAATGAACTTGTCTTAGCTTAGCCAGCACTTAATTCACCCTACACTAGCAGAGAAATGTTCATCATTTTTATTCATTCATGCTGATCAACACAGGGATAAATGAGATTACATAGGCTCTTTTACTAAATTCAGATAATAAACATTAACTAATTAACTCATCAGTGGAAATAACCCGTAGAGATTATCAAGATTGCAAGGATGACAAATTAGCAGCAACAGAAAAGAAACATGTTCCTCACACTGTTCAGGTCATTTGCTTATCTTTTGTATATAAGGGGATGTTTGGCAGGAATTTATCTACAAGCTATTAGTTAACACTGAATTCACTCTGAATATATCACTTTGTATGAACCTGCCAATCAATGTTTCCTTAAAATATTTACAGGACTCAATATATTCTACTTGACATGCAGTAAACAGCTTTTGCTCACTTTTGAAGATTATTATCCCCATTTATCTTCATTCCAAATTCTAAATACCAATTTTCACCTAATTCATATTAGTATTACTTGTTCATGTTTGATTTTGCTTTATTATTTACAATGAAATGTTCAAATTAAATTTAAAAATATCCTCTAAATCTTATTTTAAAAATTTTGATTTAATTTAAAAATTTTGATTTTAAAGGGCGAAGTAATCCCTTTCTTGGGTATACTTCAGAAAAGATGTGCCTTTTGCACAACTTTCACAAACATGGTATAGTGTTCAGAAAAAAATTCATAGAAATCTGTGGAAAACTACAAACTGATACATAGATATATCTTAGTGATAAGATAGGCTTATAAGGTAATATTCAGCTGTAGAGTACAAGAAAGATCTCTGAATATACACTCTTAAGGAGTCATTTTCCACATGAGAAATATTCAAAACTTTTGAGCATTCATGGATGCCTCAGTATAAATGTCTGACTCAGACAATGTGTGCTGCTTTCAGTGATAGAAGAATAAACGTGCAATGAAAAAACAGGCCTTGTAGTTTAAAAGTGGAGTGTAGGCAAAAGAATTCCTGGATTCAAAGGTAATACCCAACAGCAAAATCCATGCTACTCAGTTGCTATTTTGATAGAGATCACTCATTCATTCTGCACTGAATCAAATGTTCAAGGCTTTGGTCTAGGGACGTAATTATACCATCTATTAAGTGTCATAGTAGTTATGTTGTATATTCATATACTCCTTGGAAACATGTCATTTCTAAATAAGTCCTTGGTTCACAGGCAAGATCAGAATTGGGATTGAAAGCTTTAGCCAGCAGACAGTCTTTAAGCTTTTTCATTTGCAGTAAATAGCAAGATGTGTGGGTAGAAAACAGGGCTTGACAATTGATTTACTGCACAACTTCCTGGAAGGAGGTTTTTTCCCAACATATTGTGAAATAACATAATATTTTCTATACTGCCATTATTTACATTTACAGATTTAGCCATCTGTGGTACTCTGAAGGACAGTAAAATATTAGACAATCAAATTGATTATTTTACTCTACAAATAAAAATATATTCACGAATATACTTTTCAGTGTTATTTTAAAATGCTGTTTTTACCCTCAATATTAAACACAAGTGTATCAAAGAGAGTTATTATTGCATATTCTGAGATACTTATTTGTTTTTCTTGCCAGTTTCAGCCTATCCAGGAGAAACTCTGTGGTAAGTGATATGACTTTTTTCAACCAAATAGACATATTTTCTAAAGGCAAATTAAATTTCAAGTATCATTTTGTAGGTAAGCATATGAATTAAGAGACATTAAATAAAAACAATATTATTTGTTAGTGACCTTCTAACAAGTTGTTTTATCAACAAAGGAGATGAATAATCAAACAGAAACACCGATTCTCTCTTTTAGTGACTGAAAAAGTTTCTGTCTATATATTGTGTTGTGTCAAGAACTTTGAATATCAGTGCTGAAATACATGTTTGTAGCACAGGAGTAATATGGTAAAATCAATGTCCAGTACTAATTTACTTTTTCTTAGGGAAAAGGACTTAAGTGCTATCATATAGAATAGAAAAATGTTAATGCAATAGTGGAGAAAGAAGGAGTGTGTACTTGGTGGACGTCATAGTACAAATTTGAGAACTGTCTTCTTCACAGCAGATAAGCATATTAGGAGAAAGATAAAGTAGATAATAACCAGATGTCAAGGAGAAATATTAATGTCTTCATCATATTCTAAGGTTAGTTTTTCACCAAGAAATACAACAAAGACATTCTGTCAATATAGTCATGCATACTTGAATACATAGATAGTAAGAAAAATCATTTAAGTACCATAAGCAAAAGAAATAAGTATCCTCTTATTTAAAATAAATGCAATGGCCAGGGATTTAGCTCAGCAGCCTAAGTGCCTGCTTGACAAACACGAGGTCATGAGTTCAATACCCAGAAAACACACACACACACAAAAAAAAATAGAATAGAAAAAAAAAGAAAAAGAAAGAAAAAAAGAAAGAATGAAAAGAAATGCAATTTATCACACACAGAGATTTTAAAATATCAGAGTATTTTTCTGTAATTTTTTAAAAGTTAGAGATTAAAAATCACCATTGAGTAATATATATGTCAGGCCTTTAAGACAATTGTAATGAGAAAATAAATAATTATTACTTGATTTGACATTATACATTACAACATTTCCCATGAACATTTTAGATGGAATGTTATTCTACTTAATATATAACTGAAACTGGAATGTTCTATGATTCTTTCTAAAAATCAACATATAGATCTTTTTTTGCATTTTATTGGAGTGTTTAAATGTTCTGTTTTTTACTACTATTTCGAAGCAATTGTCTTGATTTCGTTTTGAGCTTTAGAAGAAAACAGAATGCTTGTATTTCTTGGCACCATAAACAATAATACTTAACTTTAACCTTTTAAAGAATGGGCCAGGAAGATAGCTCAGTGGCCCTGTGCCTACCTGACAAGCATGAGGTTCTGAGTATGATTGCTGGTACATACACACACAAACAAAACAAAACAAAACAACCCCCCCAAAAAAAACCCCACAAAACTCTTAAAGAAATAAGTATATAAGATTATATGCATGTTGGTATTATGATAGTTTTTACTGTACCAAGCATGTTCTTCAAAGGGCAGCATTTATAAACACCTGAAAAACTTAAAACCTATGTTTTTTCTTTCTTTTTACTTTTTAGTAGTTCTACTTTTAGAAACAAATATCTACTCAGACATTGATATAAGTATAATATGTTAAGTTTGTATTGCTGCTGTGAAGATCACAAATCCACCACTTTTAAAAACTTTGTTATCTAACATTGTATAGGTCAAGAGTTGGCCATAAGTCTCAATGAGCTGATATCGAATTGTTAAAGGTATGAGAGTTCATTTCCTTGCTTTTTCCATTTTCCTGCAGCTGCCTGTTTTTGTTGGCTCACAGGACTTTTCCTCCATACTGAAAGGCATGCGGTTGCCTCTCCATAGCCAGTTTTCTATTGCCACCATCTGACGCTCTTATTCTCCCTTTATCTTTCAGCTTCAGCGACCTTGAAACTAAACCTGACCAACCCTGATAATCTAAACTAATATCCCCATTTTGAGTTCCATAATTGGTTACCATTTCAAAGTTCATTTGCCATGTAAATGGGATTAGGACATGGAATTGTTAAGAGAGGGAACATTACTCAAATATACAAACAATAATATACGGTAGATTTTGCATGCAAGAAATTGGATATTATTAATCAATGGAGAATTACCCAGTAAATTTTTGATATAGATATTGCTGTATTGTAACCCTGATCCTACATAATGACACAGAAATATGATTATACCACGTAGATGCTAAAAGCACGGTGCTCTGAGGTACATTTGTTAAGACCACAGGCTTCACAGATTCAAAATCATGTTTGTTTGTTTTTTCCAAGTCTGTGTACTCACTTTTTATAGAGAAAGATCTGTGTGTATTGAGGAAGAAGAAAATTGCAAAATAGATTAACCTGACAAACAGTAACCAAGCTATTGGGGCTTATTTTTATTAAAGGTCATATGGAGTCTATGATGTTGAGAGTGATTTTCAGCCTTATTCTTGAGCACCATTGAGTGAGAAAAGCAAAAATTTTAGGTAGTTTTTTTACTTAAAAAGAAACTTGTCTAATTATCACTTTTTTTTCCACATAGAGATTTACAGAACTGAAGTTTAGTGGACACTGGGTATGTTAGTAATTTCAGAAATAATGAAAAGTAGAGTTACCATTATTGTGACATGTTTATTCTTTGCCACAAATTGCACATCCTTCCTAAAATCTATGATCGTACTATCTGAGTTGATTACACTCTTAGCCTTGAGCTTTCCGGAATCTACAGATTGTTCTCAATTTTGAGAACATCTGTTGCAAAAAGTTTACATGATTTTTTAGCCCTTGTTGGCTTCTGCTTTAGACAGCGACATTCTGCTGTTATTTGATTCAAACTCACAAATAGCAACTTTACTTTTACTTTATGCCTCTGATCTCCAGTTTCAGAATTTTACATTGCAGATTCCCTTTCCAGACCATGAACTTCTTTTTCTCTCCTTGATTATGCTCCTCCTTCATGAAATAGAGTACTGCAAAAGTTTTTACGATTTATTTATGTCTTTTTGACACAGGGTTTTGATATACAGTTCAGGCTGAACTTGAACTCACTTTGTAGCCTAATCTGGCCTCTACGTCATAGAAATCCTCCTGCCTTTGCCTCCCAAGTGCTGGGATTACAGATGTGTGCCACCACATCCAACTAAAACTTCACTTTGAAACTGAATTTTTAACCTAATTGTGTTAGGCAGCTACTAGAAAAATATAAAGTACAATGCTATGTTGAACACTTTGGTTGAGTTTGTAAACTAATTTTAAGTCAGGGTATTATTTTATGTATTTTAGAATTTCTATGAATATGTCTTTTTGGTTTTAATATAGGCATTATTCTTGTTCTTAAAATTATGATATAATACATTTGTCATTTCACATTGAATGAGGAAAGGGTAATTATTACATGGAACTCAAAATTTTCAAGAAAATGCAAATAAAAGAACAAAATAAACCCAGATCTCATGCATTTGCTTTGCATAGGGTAATTTTCTTTGATAGGGTAATTATAATAATGTTTATTAAATCTCAATTCTGAATTCAGAATTTTGATTTTTCAGAAAGATTTTACACAAAACCTGAAGATTCTCATTCATTTAAAAATAAGAATGAATATTGTATGGCATAAGGAAATGAAAATTTAATAAATTTGTAAGCAGAAATGTATTTCATTAAAATTTTAAATAATATTGTCTTTTAAGAGGAAAATGGACACTACAAGCTTTAGAGACAGAGATGATTTGGATAATATTTTCAATTATTTTATGCTATGTATCTTACCTTCCAAAGATCAGTCAATTTTTTTTTTGCCTTTTGTTAATTCTGAGTGTAGAATTGTGCAACTATTGATGTTGTATACATGACCTTATATATTCTAGTATATATAACAATTTGTACCCTTCTAATTGTTATTTTCTATATAAACTAGAATGTTATATATTAAACATATTTGCATACAAAATGTTCAGTTTAGACCCTCAATGACAATCTTAAGTAATTAAATTCAGTATAATTTGGAAACAGTGTTTACAGAAAGGTGACATTCAATATATCTTTTAGACTACCCATCAAGTTGAGCTAGATTTCTTTGCCAATTAATCTAATCTGTTTATTTATGGTTTCCTCCAGTGAATGTGTTAGGTATTCAGCATTCATATGTTTCTAAATGGAACACTAAGGTTTTACACATTAGGTCTTCTGAGGTTTCTTTTGGAAAATTTTAAGCATTGCAGGGTCACTCCTGAATAATCTGAAAAGAGAATGACTTTCTATTAAACAGGTTGACCTTACAAAATATTTCAAACACAAAAGATAGCAAAATCCCCATTGTCTGTTTTTATTGTGTGATATTTTCTGAATAAAAGTGCTTGTTCTTTTAGGAAACAAATGAAAAGATTCAGATTAGTGCTTATGGTACTCTTGGGGTTTTCCTTCTTTTGTCCTCTCCATTCTCCAGTTCTTCGAAGTATCTATATTTCTCTCCAAGCAAGTCACATTATTATCTCACATTATAAAGCACATGTAAATTCCAACACTGGAATTTTTTGGATATTTTTCAGATTATCTCTGCAGTGGCTCATTATTTGTAGAAATTTCTTGCCTTCATTGAATACATGTGTTGCGATAAGTGAGTACAGTGCTCCACTCCCTTTTGCTAAGACTCTAGTCTTAACAAAGTAGATGTGAGAGGCCTAGGGAGGAGATGCATCTCTCTTTGTTTGCTTAGCTAATCTCTCTGCATGATCCAAGTCTTTATTTAATTTTCCTCTCCTCTCTGCAATGCTTTTCCTGTCAAGTTTCGTTCTGATTCTCATACTGCACATTGCTCTGAAACTACTGTTTAACTGTAAATTATTATTATTATTGTTATTATTATTAGTGGTACTGAACTTAGGACTTTCACACTGAACCATATCTCTTGCTTTGCTGTTACTATTGTTCTGAATCGAACTCAGAACCTCGTGCTTGCCACACAGGTGCTGTGTCAGTGACCTATATCCTCGGCCCCTTAATTGTAAATTATTGTTAATGAAAGAAGAGAAAAAGTCTGATAATCAAATATCAGCAAAATAAAATTGAGTTTTTACAAATAATAATAAGAAATGAACCAAAGTTTATGCTTTCTTAGAAATTGCACTGCTTAATATAGTATTTGAAATCTTGTGAATGAATGCATGGTTTAATTCTGAATCTCTAAGAATGAGGTTTAAGCTTACTTGAGTTATACTATGAGAATTCAAACTAAACTGGATTTTATTTCTTTGTTTTCAACTATCTTTTTCATCGGTGTGTCTAACTTTATTGTGACTTCTATCAATGAAACCACAGTGAGGTAAGTAAAGTCTATGTTAAATGTGTAATCTATAGAAATTGGTGAAGCCCTTACATCTCATCTCACCTTTGTGTTAGATAGACACAGAACAGGTCCAGCTAACTATCACTTTGTACCTTATCATTTGGATCCTAATTATTTCTTAGGAATTATTGATGCCTTAGTTTACTTTATCTCATCTTACAATTTATTTTCAGTATGATAGAAATGCATATTTGAAGAATGTTTTAGAATATTAGACTATCTAGCTAGCATGCTAGTGCTTTATAATTCAAAAGAAATTACCAAATTACATAAGTTATAGATTTTGCATATAAAAAATATTACTTTTAATGTTATTTTTAAGAAAACATTACATTTATTTCATAGGAATGGAGAATAAACTCACAGTACATATTACATTAAGTATTTTATTAAAATACTGATATTACCAATAAATGAAAAGTATTTAACCTGACTTACCTACATATTCATATTCTCTTTCTGTTTTTATCACAATATTAGTTAAATTGAGATATTAATGAATATGCATTGAATGCTATAGTAAAAATATTATTTTGCCATTTTATGTGGCTTCTGTTAAGAAATTAAGATAAGGAGTCTTCAATCATATAAAAGGATACTTTTTACTTCTAAGTGAATTTTCTAGAAAATAATTTGTATCACCTTTTCTATCAAAGCAAGGAAACAGTGATTATTTTTAAAAAATTGAAATCATTTTCAATTCTAAAAACTCATTATTGCTATCTCTCCTTAATGTGAACATACTAATTTAAGGGTCATGGTCAGAGAAAAATAAATCAGACATCAAAAATTGACTGAACTTGTCTGTAAACAGTACTCACATTTCTGTTATTGGAGAGAGCAAGATTAAGAAGATATTATTTTCTTATATTATTAACCAAATGGAAATGCAGAAAATGAGAACATCTGAGCATAAACACAAACATATGTATAGATTGCCCAAATTATCAGTCACTTGCTGTTATTTGTTTATTCACAGATAACTTTTAAAATCTAACTTTTATAAGATCTGTATGGCCAAAATTCTAAATTAATATATACTATACAGCCTCATCTATGTATAATTTCTACCACCATGAATATATTTTCTTTCAAATACCAACTGTTAAACTATTTTGTCAAAATGACCAATATCTTCTTCTCAACTCACAAGTTTTGTTGTGTATCATTAATGTTAGTTATGTGTTGAATTGGCTTTAACACACATGACTTAAAAATGAGATCCTTAATAAGAAAAACATAATAATGAGATATTTGTGTATGAGAAAATAAAGGAATGAATAATTTTGTAGTCAACATATGTTTTCTGCATTCTTAAGCTGTATATAGTTCATAACTGGGCTTCAACTCTCTAACTCTAATTTACATGGCATTGTAAGGTGTTTCAGTATGGGATGATAAACATATATGATTCATCATTGTGCATGTCTTTGTGTGTAATCTGCTATCTATTTATACAAGTGTACTTCTCCATAGTAAAAAGTCTGGTCATTAGCTGATTCCTCAGAGTATAAAGGTGTCAATAAATAAAAACCAGACAAATAAATGCAACAATAAACACATAATAAAAACCAATACATCAATGTAGATGTGCATTAGTGTCTGTATTTCAGACGTGATGTAATTTAAAGAAAAGCTACATTTCACATTCATGTTTAGTCTCCTTGTTTCTGCCAGCATCTCTGGTTTCATGCATACTAGCATGAAAGTGCACTTGGAACCTTTAAAATATTTCACAAAGCAAAATAGGGACAGTGAATTATTCCTATCTGAATTATTTAGAGACCCCTGAAAGAAATAGAGCCAGAGTGAAGGTGTAAAATAAGATTTCTAAAATAACACCCTTGATTCTGTCAGAGGACATCAGGAAAATGGTTCAAAGCATTAGGAAGAGGCATGTATATAATGTATGGGTAGTTTTGCTTTTTTTACTTTCCTTCAAAATTGGGACTATGGTCTCTTAATTTAGAGCATATATTTTTTTCTTCTCTGGAAAGTTAGTGAAACATCTGCTAATGTAAGTTGTACTACAAAAAAGTAACTATTTGTGCCTGGTGAGAGCCAAAAATATGGGTTACTTAGTCAGTGTATGAGTTCTCTACAAATACCTTCAGAAACATAATTAATAATCAGGTGTAGATAAATTAAAATATGTAATTAAGGCCTACTTATTTAAAGTAAGACGTAAAGAAGGAGCCAGAGGGGTTGATTTATTCTGTATATTCATTGTCTTAAAAGCAGAGGGTTGGTGGGAGGAGATGGAGAAGAAAGGAGTCAGAGAGCTCAGGAAAATATTAACCCAATGTTGACTTTAGAAATAAAGAATCAGTTGCTGACAAGATTCTGAATTGGGCAAATAAATTCATCTCATAATGCAGGCCATTTTTCTGTACCATCTAATCTATTACGATGATTCTTCTCTATGGCATGCTCAAATGGGGATTCACTTCTGAAACTCTTCTGATTATAACATTTCTTGGCTGATTCACCATTTACTTATTGAAATGTTCTTCTTTCCAATATGCTCCCAAATGCAATCAACTATACCTCATGGTAGAATTGCCCTTAAGCTAAGAAGCTTAAGATCTTTGCTTGAATAGATCTATCTCTTCCAGAGTCTGGAGAGATGCCAGTGCCATGCATCTGCATGGTAATATACTGGGTTTTTATGGTAATATACTGTTAGGAGATTTTCAAAACTAATATTTATTCTGTAGAGAATCTTCCAAGCAATACAAACTTTAGGTTCCAGTAAATCCAAAGTTGCTCAGATTTATGACTATGGTAGTCTTACTCCAGGACCCATATTGTCATATCTGGCATGCTTTTTGTATATGTCTATGGTTTATTTTTTTTTGTCAAATTACCTTCCTTTTTTTTAGTTTCTTAGGGGAATTTTCAATGTGTTTCCTAGTTATTAATACTATTTTGCAACTTTAAAAATAAAACTAGACTAGGGTTTTATCAATCACAATGTTTAAATTTTCCTAATTTTGTCAAGTCATCTTTAAATCTCTTTTAGAATGAAGCAAAAGTTTTGTGATCATATTAAAATCTTCTATCTGAAATTTCTTAACTGTTCTTTATCATATTTTCTGAGAAAGCACATATATCATTGCATGAACAATGTATATTCTTGTTAAAACCAATTTCTCAGAAATTTTTAAATGTCTTATTTATGCATACTGATATATCAAAAATGCTTTATAAGTAATTAGTCTATTTACAGACACACAAACACAGAAAAGTGCTGATCATTTTTGTCCTATCAGATATGATCAAAATAATTAGGGTACATATAGATACTGTCATCTTTTTATGCTATATTTGAGAACTGTGTACCTGTCATTATGATATGCCTAAAATAGCCATTTAAAAAAAATATTGTCAATGTTTTATGTTTGTAACTATTAGCATTAATTTAATATAAAAATTATTTGCCCATTGAAGTTTCAAGGGCTTTCAATGAGGTATTTACAAAGCCGTCCTGCTGTTGTACAGGTTGTGCTGATGGTGTTTTACTAATTTGAGGATAGATATAATGCACTTTAGAAAAACAAGGCAATAAAATTATGGTTCCTAGAGTGAGTTCTGAAAACCAAGTCTCATAAAGTGTACTAAAATCAAATATAGCTTGAAAAGTCAGTATATTAAATATCTCTAGTTATTTTTTATCATGCATGCCGGTATATTAAAGATATATACTAGTTGTTTTTCCCATCACTGTGACAAAACACTTATCACCCATGTGATAAAAGAGTAGTTGTTTCTTTGCCTCCTGGTTTCAAAGGGTTCAGTCCATTGTTGGCTGGCTCAAAGGCAGAAACGACATGACAGAAGGTCATGCCACATAAAGCTGCCCATGGCACTTAGGAAGCACAGAGAGAAGGCTGGAGCCAAAGACAAGATATACTCGCCAGGTTACAACCCTACTAACCCATCTCTTCTCATCAGGGTCTACTTCCCAGTAGCACATTTGAGTCTGAATGGATCAATGGATTAATTCACTGATGATGATAGCCCTGCCTGTATCCAATCATCTGTTGAAAGTCTCACTTCGGAATAATTATTCTTACAAGGGCTTTTTGATCTAAAACTTAAGATTTTTTTTTCTAGAATGCTTTGTGTCATCAATTAACACTTATGGAATGTATAATATAACTGACAACATTTGAAAAGCTAACTAAATTATAAAAGAGATCTTAGATTCATACATAAATATCTTATTGTCTTAATGCAGTGTGACTGAATTTATGTTCCATGCCTATTCAGATAGAAACACTTGGAATTAGAGCGCGATTTATATTTTAAAAACATTCTCACTGCATTTTGTCAGGCAAAATTCTCTGAAAGTACTAGGACTTATTCTGACTCTGATAGCAAGAACTCTCATGCCTTTGCTAGGTTATTCACAGCCAATATCATACACATCTAGACAATAAATAAATGCTCCAATAAATCCTAAAAGTACTGAATCCTGTATCTTTGCCTCTGCCCTTCCACAGTGCTCTGCTGCACAGCTGCTCCCATTCTACCTCAAGGACTAGAAACTTCATCTCCCCCTAAACCTCAAAAGATTTGAACCACCAATTTATAACTTTACTGTGGTCTCTAATCATTTTTTGCAAAAAGAAATTCAGGAACACAGACCCCAAAGGGACACCTACTACTGCTTCATTCTGTAGGGCGCCATTTATCTTCACCCATTATCCAAATACACTTTTCTCTAAGACTGCATACCCTCCCTGCTTTGTGCAGCACTTAGGATGACCCAGATAATCCTGGCTATTTGCCAATGCTGCCATCCATGTGTGAATGGCTTCATAGTATCTAGTGGTAAATACTGCTTCTGTATTTAAGGATTTATTTACTTAAAGGTGAGAGTATATATCCAGTCTATAAGCATAGCAAGTGAGAATGTAAACTACAATAATTTTATGCTAGAACGTGACTGCATTTAATGTTTTATTTTTGGCAACCATCATATGAGTTATCAGTTATCTCATTTAATGTGGCAGGTACAGTTAATATGCTTTATAAGTAAAAAAAAACTAAATTGCAAACACGTTATGTGTGTTGTTAAGTTAAACAGACAGCATTGAAAATGCTGTCCAGTGTTACCTGGAGACCTCATTTAACTGTGTCATTACTTCTTGCACAATAACTACTAATTGGATTTAGAGTTTTTCTCCTCCAAATTCCTTCTGCAGGAGAGATACCTGACTCAGTGTCTGCTGATGTGTTCAATATGTGCTTAGTTAAGTAAACATTTTGTCTTTGGGGAGAAATACAGGAAGAATGAAAAAGAATAAAACAAAAGTGATGATAACAAAGACTTCTGGTTCTGACCTTTTGTAACTTGTCATTTCTGTCACTGTGCTGCACAGCATGCTTACACTGGCTCATGATATATTTCACCACAATTTAATTAGGGCCATATTTAAATTGGTATTGTTTTCTATTATCTATAACTGAATATATATAACAAATATTCTGTTTTTCCGAGTCTTTTTTTTTGCCTCACATTATATAATCTTCTATTCATGTCTAATTCTCCTCTTATTAAAAGAACAAAAAAAAGTTGCAATACTGCTAGAAGTCTGAAAGGAACAACTTCCCTATTTAATAACTTATGGAAAAAAAATCAACCTTAAAGAAAAGCACAATTATTTCTAATTTAAATTTTCAGAATGAAGTGTTCAAAAAGGGCACAACATTAATTTTAACACATTCAGAGAAATAGTATAAGAAAGTTATATTAAATAATTTTCATGTGTTTAAAATAATTACAAATGAGAGTTATTTCAGTGCTCGATTTAAAAATTCAATTGCAAATGAAGTCAAGTAGTTAAGTCAATGCACTGGCTGTAGTTTAAGAGAAGGAGTTCACTTGGAAGCAGATGGCCTAAAGAAGGAAGAAGGCAAAATCATAAATCATAACGGAAGAAGACAAAGAAGACAAAGTAGACAAGGAAGCAAGTCAAAACGGTAAAAGAAGCTGGGTAACAAAAGAGGCAGGCAGCGGCAAAGGAGGACGGGGTAAGAGGAAGGGCACAGGAATAAAGGCAAGGCGAAGGTTGCCAACGTGGTACAGCATGCCCAGAATTCTAATGAAAAGCTGCAGTGCTGGAAACCTGGAGCTGAGGAGCAGACGTGAAAGGCCACACAACAGTTGGAAGGTTTTAAAAGTAGCGTGTGCCAGAGAGCTTGTAGGAACACTCACACCAAGGAGAGTCCTTTAAAATGGGAAGTACATGACTTTCCTTAACTGGAAGCTATTTTTTAAAAGAGGGCCATAAGATTTAGAGAACAAATGGGTGACAACATAATACTGAGAAAGAAAGAAAGAAAGAAAGAAAGAAAGAAAGAAAGAAAGAAAGAAAGAAAGAAAGAAAGAAGAGAAGAAAGACAAATACAGAAAATTGAAATACTGGCAAAGATAATCAACCATGATGTTGACTATGCCCAGAATATTTTTATTTTTCCCTTTAGAAATTGTTTTGATTTTTTTCCAAATGACCTTCCCTGCTAGTTAGGTGTACCCTTCCATCAATCTAAAACTTAGGATCTTTACACAACTCATTTGATTGTGATTTACATCAAGTGCTATTTAAAAAGCAAAAGATTTATATGATCTGAAGAGAAACCAGAGTATTGCATGTTATTTAAATGAGCCAGCAACAATATATATGTGAGCTGTGCCCTTCCAGAGACAAGTTTAGTTTGGATCAGAAGCACTTTGAAAAATATACAAAAGACTACTACAGGCCTACTACAGTGAAAGACTGAAGATTCAATTGACAAAAACCAGGCCACATATGACACCACAACTTTGGCCCACATAGCATGTCCAGGACACCAAAACACAATCTATGAAGCAATTTCCCAGTAAAGTCAGAACTTTGACAACAAAATGCTTCTTTTGTCACCTACTTCCAAACTCTTCTACCCTTCAATTCCAGGTGAAACAATCTTCTACCTTTCAATTCCAGGCCAAAATAATCTTCACAGTAACCTTCCCAGGCTTATTTGTTGTGAAAGATTGAAGATGTAAAGTGACAAAGGCCAGACCACATGTGACAATACAACTTCAACTCCCGTTGCAGTCCAGGAAGGCAAACCACAGTCTCTGCAGAAACTGTCCTGTAGAGGTCAGAAATTTGTCAACAAATGCTTATTTTATCACCCTATTGCAAACCTCTTCTACCTTGCAATTCCAGGCCAAATAAAAAGATAATTGATGTATTCAGTCATATTGAGTCGTGAGGACTCAATAGAAGAGTTCTCACTTTCAATCAGCCAGTCCTCAGGTTTCCAGTATCAACAAGCTCTAGTCAGCACCCTCTGCCTTTTTTATTTCCCCTAAAAGACTTTTCTGTTTCTCTGGCTGCCTTGATATCTATCTGCCAAGACCAACAGTTATCACACAAGTGGTGATATCTGGATAAATGACTTTCTTGATATGGTAAACTCTAATTTAATGGCCCTTCTTTGCTTTCATTTGAATGTTCTTTGTATATTTCAGCAATAGCTTGGGACATAAATACCATATAAGTGCTAATGATTCTTCATCTAGCCTAGAATTCTTTTCTGGAAGGGTGCTGTCTGTTATTTTCTCAAAACTGTAACAAAATACCCACAAGTTAAATGAGCAGAAGTTTATTTTAGCTCACAGCCTGTAGAAATTTGAGTCCATCGTTAGTTGACTCAAAGGTAGGTCAGCATAGCAGATGAGCAGGGCAGATGAGAAACAGCTCAAAGCAGGGAAAACAGGAAGTAAGGAGCATTCAAAGCAGAAGAGTTATAGATGTATTCAGGCTACACCCACAGTGACGCACCTCCTCCCACCAGGCTTTACTTCTCAACATCACACTCGCCTGTAAACCCATCAGACTAATCCAGTATCACACCACCTTGATCCAGTACCACATACTATGATCCAGTCACCTCTGAAAAGCTCCACCTCTGAGCAGATGAGGTTTTGAAGGGAGATGTTAGATTCAAACCATAGTAGGCGACTTCTTCTGAAATCTCTATACACAGAAATTTAATAGAATCCTTGTCAAGTGTTCATTTGAATTCTAACTGATCAATGAGATAACCAGTTAGATATTGCAACTGGTTCAAAAGACAAATACAAGCAAAGAAGTTTGCACATACCCACATGCACGCGCGCGCGCACACACACACACACACACACACACACTACTGAAATGTTCCACCATTCCAGTGTTTGGGACAGGTATCATCATAATTATTTGTTTCTCTCACATTTATTTCTTTCACATAGCAAATTCTGTTGGCTCAACTTTCAAAAGACATGAAGAATCTGATCTAATTATCCTATTTTGCTATTATTTACTAGTTTGATGTTCTAAGTTACCACCAACTCTTATCTCAATTATTGTAACACCTTTTAATTGAGTCTCTTGCTCTACCTCTGACCTGTTTGCTGTTAGAGTCACAGCTAGAATGATCTTTTCAATTTGTCAGTTTGGCACTTCTTCAATTGCCTTGTTAAACTGAATACAAGTCAAAGATTTAAACTTTCAACAAGGTCCTATATGGTCCCTGACACCTTTTTTCCTTCAGTTTACCTCCAAGCCACAGCTATTTGATCCTGTGGGAATTATATTTTGTACAGTTTGGCAGTGAGTTAGGATAGAGCATGGTTTCTTTGAAAGGATGACTTTTAAGAGAGAATACAATCATAACTCACACAAGATTATAACACGAACATTTGTCCAATACTCATATGAATTAAAATTAATCAGAGGCAACCAATAATATTACACCTAGTTTAAAGGACAATAAAAAGTCAGAGACAGAAAATGAATTTACAAATTAACATAGTATTATAGTCAGCTAAATTAGATAGGAATTAATATACAGTAAGAGGGGAATTGGGTCCTCAAAAAAAGTCAACACAAAAGATGAACACATTAAAATTATGGCTGGGGGTGAATTGGAATGGAGCCAGACATCCAAAAGGAGATGTAATAGCTACTCCTACAAGCCTCCCTGGAGATACACAGCAGCTTGAGACTATACTCTAAGGAGCACCAACTTGTCCCGTGAGCTTGAATTAGGCATCGTACACATAGGTAGGTGGCAACAGAACATGTGGACCCACGCTCCCGCCTTCTCCAGGAGTGCCTCTGTTCTTTGCATTTCCCATTTCTTTGAGCCTTGTGTCCCTATTCAATCACTAAAAGTCACTATCAGCTATGCTTATAAAGGAATATACTTGCAGGCTCATAGATTGATTAAAGTTTGACCCATGTTGGGAATTTGCTGTGTAAAGTACTGTTGACAATTACCCTTGCCACCTAGTCAGGAGCCCTCCTATAAAGCCAGAAGCTATTCTTCTTGTCTTTATTTCCAATAAAACTCTCCTAGCTTTCTCCTTTGGTTTGTAACTTCATTCCTTGATGTTAGGAGACCAAGAACTGGACATATCTGGCATCTAACAGATTGGGAGTAATTTTCTCATCTCAACAGGACAGAACTATCCAAGGAAAAAAATCAATTATATCTCTCTGAAAAAGTGAATCTACATATGTATTAATAAATATTATTTCTGTTATTTCTACAAACTTAATGAACATAATGAGAATCAGAAATATTTCACATTAGGGAGCAGGAGAGGATAGCTGCTAATCTTTATGTTTTTAAAAATATTTTCATGTTTCACAAATTTTCTGACAAAAGAAAAGAAAGAAAGAATAAGTACAGCAGCATAGGAAGAAGATTAAGGATTGGATTTTCTTTGATTAAAATTTGAAATAGCCACTGTAACAAGATCATATGAATTGAAACTAGACTTGAAGGTAAAAAGATGTTTTGTGAGAATTCAGGAAATAGAGTGTCAGAGTTGTAATAAGAAAGAAGTAGAGTGGCAGATGAAAGGAATATTCACACACACACACATTAAATTAGGGAAGAGTTACAGGATGTGAAGGAAAAAAAATGTTTAAAAAAACCACTAGGTGATAAAAGACACATGTAAACACAGAGATAAATATAAAAAGAAGAAAGTAAATCTTTTAAGGGGCTTTGTTTAATGTACTTGTATAATTTTACTATTAAATCACACATAATAATTGCACACATTTGTGTGATACAGTTGGCATGCCAATGCATGTACACAGCGTGTTATCATCAAATCAGGAAAATTGCAATATACGTAACCTCAGACATTTATCATTTCCTAAGGCTGCAGGCATTCAAAACCTTCTCTTCCAGCAAATTGACTATTAACTAATGAATGTTTTGTTATAACATGAGTGTTAAAAGAGATGCAAGAATTTAGGCTTTTCAAATCCCTAGAATTAAACCAACCAAATTGCTGTGTTTCTCCTGGCTTCGGATAAATATTCTCATATCTGGGAAAGTTAGATGTCTAAGGCCTTGGTGGTACATCTGTGTCAATTATTCATAAAACTATTTCTAAATAATCTTGAAATTCTGGAGGAAGCTTGGATGAACACTTTCCCTCAAATGTCAAATACTCTAAGTCTTATTTATGTTGATATCTGATATCTAGAAGAATCCTTGGAGTACAGTATATCCTAAAAAAATACTTGGAGAGCTAAGGTGACTGGAAAAATTTAATCAAACTTATCAGTTGACCTGGCATTTAGAGACTTCCAGTGACCTCAAACACATTCAATTCATATTCCCCACAAGAAGCTTCTACTTTGTTTATTGGTCTACTTGTTTATCTTGTTTTGTTCACATGCTGAATTACTTGGATATTTTAAACATCTGTAACCATCCAAACTTGTGATGATGTACAGTTTAGAGATTTTCAGTGATAACAAGTAGCCTGCTGTGACTCACCTGCCATCTGAGATTCACTTTAAACTGTTGTTCTCTTCCAAATATTTTAAAAGAGGCTACTTTGTGTTTTTAATTTGTCATCTGCCTAACAATGAAATTTAATCCTCCATTGTTTGCTGTCTTTCCTTTAGGTTCTGTCTCTCTAAAAACAAAACTATGAAGAATATATTTTCTGCAACTAATACACAAGTGGTAAAAATAATCCTTATTGAGTTTGTTATAAAATGCTGAGTTTTATGGAAAATTAAATGAACAGATTTTATTTTATGCAGTATTTTACTATGTACCTGTGCACATAGATAAACACAGAGAAAGATATAGATATGACTAGTAAAATGAAATTATTCTAGTCCTCTCATCCTATCTTTCTCTTTCTTTCAGAAATATTGGTGGATTTTGAAATTATTGTAGACAAGGTACAAAATAAAGTGCATTCAAATAATTCATTTTTCCCAGCATGTTTCCAGTATTGAGAAACATATTTTATAATTTAATTTAAGAAACAAACTATGAAGTTTATGGAACCGTGTTGTTTAAACACCTCTAAAATTCTCTGGTGGCAAAGAACACACTAATAGGTAAAAATCTGGCTTGCAATTATAAGTGTTATAAATTTATTTCATTTGGTTGGGCAAATATACTTTCCCTAACTTCATATTAATTTAACATTAGCCCCTTCATAATTTATACTTACTCATCCAATATAATAGAAAAAGAGAAAAATATAATTTCCATTTCCCATAATAAGGCTTTAGATATTTACAGAATTACCCTGTCCTTCCTAATGCATCTCTGTGCTACCAACCATCCTTTACATTATACAGTGTGCATAGAATTCAGCTTAATATTTATGGTCCTTGATAACTCCAATTTTTCAGCATTATTTTAAATGTAGGGCATTGGTATTTCTCTACTCAATCTTCTTGGCACACTGAAGCTTCCAAGTTACTTTTCTTACTAAGATATATTCTCAGCACTGTTAGGTCTGTGAAATATGCAGAAATGTCAATTAATGAGACCTATAAGGTTCACAAGAGGTTTTGTTTGATTTAAAATTTGATCCTCCCTTCTCTTTCTTTCATATCATGCTCTTATTCTTCAATTATCATTAATTACAATTCCCTACATTTTAATAATCTTCAAACTAGATTTTTCACACTTTTAAATTGTGCTATTAATTTTTTAAATTTAAATTCAATACTTGCCACTTAGTATTCTAAATTTCTTTGAAGTTCAATTCTTAATTTAACTGTAAACTACTATTCAAGGTTTTGACTAATTAGGAATGTAACTCAGCAGCCACGTATGACTGAGAAGCTGCTAAAATACAAAAGGTATATTCATTCGCTATTATTATTTCTTACAAAAGCATAAAGACACTGAACATAATTCCACTTTTAGTGAACCAAGAATGGGACCAAGTTATGTGTCTTTCTGAAGTGCTCATGTTAATTTAGGATTGGTAAACAAGTCACTCTCCATTTAGCAACAAATAAAAGTTTCTACGCTTGATTGTTAAGTAAATTAACCTGATTTGAGCCTCTCATTTTTGTTCTTGCCTTGTCATTTTCATACTAAGAGTGTCTTCAAATTATCCAATAACCAAGAATATAGTGATTTGACTTTGGAAACAAAATCTCTTTACAGTGGTCTACTATTTGAATATTTTCATCTTGTTTGTCCTTTGCAGCCATCAGAGTTTTCTATTCTTTACAGATAAGGATTTTTGACAATGAAAGAAATTTGACACAACTTTATAGTAATTTTCGTCTTTCTTGCTCTTTATTTCTCAACTCATTTCATTGGTTTTTCTCTTATCTGGTCCTTACGTGTTAGTTTTTGCCAGAGTTTTAGCCTTCCCCATAATCTGGTTGCTGCCTAAATAGTTTTTGATTTTCCTAATTACCACCACTTAATTTCCATAAATTACCTTTTATTAACTGATGACATATGTTTTAATCATCAGCCTAAATACCTTCTGTAAACTATACATTCAATTTAGGACTGAGAGATAAATCGTCCAAGAAAAGTTTCTTGGAAGTTTTTGA
Source organism: Hydrochoerus hydrochaeris (assembly GCA_004027455.1). Lineage (NCBI taxonomy): Eukaryota > Metazoa > Chordata > Mammalia > Rodentia > Hydrochaeridae > Hydrochoerus > Hydrochoerus hydrochaeris. The sequence continues at coordinate 585,849 of PVLA01000255.1, read as the reverse complement.
CTTTTTATGTACTGATGGTCCTCTGTCCTGATCAGGATTTTATAAGATCTTACAATGTGTTGCACTAATCAGACTATTGTACTTGTCTGTATTGCTTATTGGACTATAGGATGGTTAGCAATAGAAAGCATAAAATCTTATTCATCTTAATCCCTAAAATCACAATGCTTGTAGAATAATAAAATAGAAATTCAAAAAATGTTTTCTGAATGATAATCATATCATTCTTTTACATGCATTTAAAATTTGAATATATTTAACCATCTCTAGTAACCTATTACTACTGTATTATGCTGTATTCCTTCTTTTCTTTTCTTTTCTTTTCTTTCTTTCTTTCTTTCTTTCTTTCTTTCTTTCTTTCTTTTTTTATTTTTTTGAGATGGGGTCTCATTATGTAGTTTAGACTGACTTTGCACTCATTTTATAACCCAGGCTAGTTTCCAATTTGTAGCGATTCTCCTGCCTCAGTCTTTTGAGTGCTGGTATTATAGGTGTGCACCACCAGTTCTGCCAACAAAGATATATTTCTGTATGTTGCACAAATTTTAACCCATTAAATATCTAGTTCTTTTGACAATATTTTATACATACATTTTTTTCATGTTCCCAAATCTGTTTTGTTGTTTGTTTTTCTCAATTTTACTTTTAATACTGTGGTTATTGAACATGTGTCTTTATCTTTTCATAGCATATTTGAAAATATTTTATTGAAAATCACCATTTTAAAAAATATATACTACAAAGGTGTCTATTACAAATTTTCCTCAACAATCACAGAAACACTTCACTTTTACTTTAACAAAAGCATCCTCACTTTTAGAAAAAGTGAGCTTGTGCTTCATTTTCAAGAGAAATAATCACCTACCATTTCTTGGGGCTGGATTTCTTTAAATAACTTTCCAGGGCATCAAATAGCAGTCATCACAATCACACTTTTATAGCTTTATAGTTACCAACATCTATGTTTCATGAGGGTGGGAATATACGTCTATATTATGGCAGTGTTGTATATTCTTCATCCCATAGGGACCAAGATGGGGGCAAACTGAATTTATTTGTTTAAAGAATGAATGGATATACACTATGGAAGAATGGTTAAATGTTAATTTAAAAAAATTATTAAGTTTAGAAAAGACTCATTCAAAGACAATGACAGGTTTTCTTAAGACTATGGAAAAGGTGATGGCAGCAGTCAGACACATAAACTTTGATTAGAGGTTCACGGATTTTCAACAGGAAGGTTGAGACACTAAATAACCTGCTAAAGAAACTTAGAGAATTTCTTTAGTGCAAGCATCTTGGTTATATATAGGATTCTTATTGAAGTTAGACAGTTTGTATCAAATTTGTGTCTGAATATGCTTTAGTGAAAACAGAGCTGGCATTTTAGGATTATTTTAAGCCTTTACATTTTGAATTATTTTATTTTACTGATGATTATAGAGTTCTTGAATCACATACTAAAATGATATACTATATAATGTCATTAGCCTAATAAAATAATACATTGTGTTTCCTATACAATAAAGATGAAAATTATCTGTAGAGTACAAAGTTTATAAATGTGTTTCCCAAGCCACAAAATGATGGATTATAGTCTCACTGAACATTCAATATGAGCTCTTGCATGAAAAGGAAATTCACTTTGAACTGAGTTGAGATAAACATATCTCATAAAAGAATCAAGTTTCAATAATTCACCAGCAGTAAGGCCCAAAGTAAGTCAAAGGAGACATATTATAAATTCCATACTTCAAATCAAACCTAGAATTATCATAATATTAAGTTACATGTCATATTTTTCAACATACTTCTCTTCCACACTTTTCTTTAACGCAATTTTAAATATTTTGTATCAATATTAAACCAAATTACATGCACTGTATTGCTCTAAATGGAGTCTGCTATAGATCCTAAAATGTTTGATTTTGCTTTGCTATTTTTTTGTGGACAATAAGAAAGTTGGCATATGTGGAACACTATAAGCAATAGTATATTACTTTAAAAAAACGAAAATAAATTTGAAAAAAGTTTTCTTATTTCGTTCACTATTATATCAAATTATGTTTTTAACTTCAAAATAAAATGCAATTTAAAATTTTTGCCTGACTAATTTATTTAGGCAATAATTTTTTGAAAAAATCAACATACTCTCTTACTTGTGATATACTATAAAACACAACACCTGTACATAACTACCTTAAATATATTTATATTTGTGCATATAGAACTCATTAACTTTGGAAAATAACCTAAAGTAATTCAATTTTTAATTCTATTAGAATTAAAAGAAAAATTCAAATGCCACACCAAAAGATAACTCATTTAATTTGTCAAAAATTATTTTCTAGGGGCCGGGGATTTAGCTCAGTGGCAATAGCATCCACTTGGCAAGCACGAGGTCGTGAATTTGATCCCCGTATAAAAAATAAACAAACAAACAAATAAATAAATAAATCAAATTCTAGGGTCTTATTAAAGCCAAATTTTCAAATCCCAAATTCCTACTAAATGCTTTCATTGCTTTATTTTCTTACCAGAATAAGAATTGTTTGTATTATTTCTTCTAAACTGCCTATATCTCTAAAATCATTAATACAGAACTGACTCATTGAACTTAGGGCAGGCTTTTTTGAAAACTGGCATCTCCATTTTATTAGAGGTGCAAATTGCTTGTGTTTACTTACTTAATTCTTGCTGCTGACTTCACACAAACTTAGACACACATACTCTGTGATAGTTAATTGTGATTGCCAACATTGTGATATGGCTTGATTCATTAAAAACTTATCAGATTAACACAATTTGGGTGTATATGTGGATGATTGGCATGTAAGCCAGTAAACCAAGGGGGAATCTACACCTCAGAAATGGGTGGCATCAACCAATAGTCGTGAAGTTTGGACAGAGTTCTACGAGAAAGAAGAGAGACTTGTTTTCCTTTTTACAAAGTTCTTTACCATTGCCTTTGGATGTCTGCCTTCAGTGTCTTCAGTCTCTCCACACATATTCTTCAGCCTGGTGCAAGTACACCAGTAAGTTTCCAGATCTGCTACCAATGCTCCTGGACCATCAGCTCACTGGCATTCATAAGGCTGCTGTGGATTCCTCTTTCTTCTTCCTTCATTCTTCCTTCTTCTTTCTTCCTTCTTCTTTCTTCCTTCTCCTCCTCCTCCTCCTCCTCTCTTCTTCTTCATCATCTTTGTCTTCTTCATCTCCTTCTCTTCCTCTTTCTCCACATCCTTCTCTTTCTCCTCCTTCTTCTCCTTTTCCTCTTTCCTTATTTTGTTTTATTTTATTATGATACCAGAAATCAAACTCGGAACCTCATGCTTGCCAGGAAGGTGCTATGCTGCTGAGCTATATCCCCAATGATTCTTCTGCTTCTGACTCTGCAGATTATCACTGGGATTCTTTTGCTTCTGATCCTGCAAGCCTACCTAATATGCCCCCTTATATAATTGCAAGGGATATATAATATATCTTATATTGAATGTGTTCCTCTGGAGAAGTGTGATGCACCCATCTATGTTACTTGAATGGAAACTTACAATTTATGTATGTGTGTTGATATATTTTGTTAAATTTTTGGCAGTCACAGATGTTTATTAATACTATTGAGAAAACAAATACAGCATTGTAGGCTGCAAAGTAAACCACAATGGCTATGTACATCTGAGACATGGTTTGGTGATTTTGAATCTTACCTTAAAAATGCTCTACATCAAAAAATTAACCAATAACAAATTCTGGTGGGATTCTAGGGAAAATGGAAATCTTCTCCACTGTTGGTGGGAGTATAGAGTAATATAACCATTGTGAAGTGTGGAAATTCCTTTAAAAACTAGAAATAGTCATTTGACCTGGATATTTTCCTTCTGGATCTTCCCAGAACAATTAAAAATATCATACCACTAAGATATGTGTGCATCCATATTTATAGCAGCACAACTTGTAATAGTTAAATCCTGGGAACAATCCAAATGCCCATCAACTGAGGAATGGGTAAGAATATGTGTTTTTGTATATAATGGAGTACTACTCAGCCATAAAGAGGATAAACTGGAGACTTTTATAAGTAAATGGTTGCAACTCAAGACCATACTCATAACTGAAATAAATCAGACCCATATGCATAAAACCCAGATTGTCTCACTAGTGTAAGAAAATAAACAAGTAAGTAAGATCCAAAATATACAATAGATACTGTGAATTGGGAAGAAACTTTTCAAAAGAAAAAGCAAACTGTGATGGGAGAAAGGGGAAAGGAAGAGACAGAAAAGAAAATAATATATTTATACACAAGGTAGTTAAGATAACTATACAGCTACTTTCCCTTAGTTCATTGAAAAGTTTGTTTAATATTGTTTGGACAGGATAACATGCCTATATCTTATGTTCCGGATAACTACTAGGGAGACAATAATATACAATGTATTAATTATTGTAACTCTCCTACTAATTTGCTTTAAACTGTTTAATTGTTATTTTCTCTTTAAAATAAAAATATATCCTCTATAATTAATTTTATAAACCTGATCATCAGGGAGTGTTTTCATTTACATGATTATTCTCTTCAGGATATTTTTATTTTTTGCATTGTCCTTTCAACTATGACATCAATAACATATAAACTTGCAATTTCCCCTTACACTTCTAGTAGGTATAAGCACAAATTATTCCTTTCCCATTTTTAAATTCTGAAAGTGCTACTCAATCACCTCTAGTTAATTATTTAGATCACCTTCCAACACACTAATCATATTTGATGGATAAGTTTATGAATACAGTAACTGAAAACATACACAGTATAAACCTGGTGCCAAGAATTCCTTCCCTAAATTATTGGATATCTGCTCACATGCTACAAATTAATTCTCTAAACAGATCTCTATAAATTCCTCCAGAAAATCTGTGCAGTTGTATAGTGTTTTAACTTTTATAAGCAGATGGGAGTTTTAAAATTAATTATGTTTTATATATAGAAAGTAGTTTATATATAGAACGAGGTAGTTGTATGTAAGAAGTAGTTTTAAAAGCAGCCTTTTAAAAACATTAACACTCTACAGATTATAAAATTGTTAATCTAACTTGTGTGTATTTTTATAGTATCCATATCAGCTACTGGAAATTGAAAATGTTCATTAAAAGAAACATTTTAATTTATGTTCATACATATTTCTTTATTTGGTGGATTCAGTATGTTCCCTTGCATTATGATATAATCATAATGTTCATTGAGCTTTTCAAATCCTTCTAGTGAATTACTGTACTTAAATGTGCTTATGTGTCAGTTGAAGGCAATCTTGGGACAATACCTACAGAGTTTGTAGTGTAATTAATTGTAGATAACTGCCAATCAATCAGCACACAATTTTTCTATTCCAGATATCAAAATTAATTGATATAGACCACAGCATAGTTGCAATATTTTGAAGTATAACTGAAACATGTATCTGGTAAAAGAAATACCTGAATTTCTATACACTGAATGTCAATTATATGCTAATTACTCTATCTGTATCATATTTTTGCTTTATCATATCAGATTATGAAAAACACGTTATGTCTATTTCCAAAGAGGAAGAAAAATAAGTAGCCTCCACAATTTAGCACTTTCTGTGTAGCAAAGCCAAAATTCAAAATAAGCTCCATTATAAATTTTATGCTCTGAACAATTACCAAATGCAGTTTCTGTTCATTAACACAGCCCCTGATCCTATTTTAAGGCTGCTTTGATTAAGGCTGAAATATCTCAAGGCCAGGATTGTATGTAAATTTTGATTAACAGGATTAACTAAAAAACAAAGAATAGCTTGTTTATTCAGATGAATGTAGTACTAGGCACTCCTTGTGAATCCAAAATGTCAGACAGTTGTTCATGGCACAATATACCTACAACAGATTGTACTATTGACTTCTTGAAGTTTCAAATGAGTATAAGCTAATTAGAGCATTTCAGAAATCTCAGGCCTATTACATTACCTTCATTTGACACAAAATGCTGCCAAGATCCTCTAAAATTTAGCATGAAATTTAACTATGAAACACTTGTAAAATCGTGTGCAAGTAAATCTTATTCTATTAGAATATGGAAAAATTTCAAATTAATGAAATATATGAAGAAAATATCTCACATCATAAAATGTCTCATAGACTAAAGATTGATGATATTTTGCATAAAATGCAAGAATGCACCATATCACATATATTTACAAACATTTAGATATGCATATTACTGTATATGCATATACAGATGTAAAGTTCAGGCAAAGACAATTTAATGGAATCACCAGTCATTTCGTATAGCTATACATATAAATGTTCTAATTATCATGAAAGTTACGGTTGAAAAAACAATAAGTTTAGAGGCAGAACTTCAGGAGATTAAATTTGATATTTGTTGATGTGTAAATTTAGTCTTAACTTGCCATGCAGTAATTTTAAAGATAAAATGAGAAATTATACATATATATATATATATATATATATATATATATATATATATATGGAACATTATAGTTAAAGAGTTGAATATTTTAAAATTTTGACTCATATATTCATGATTCACATAGTCATTATTAATTAAATATATCGGGTGGTAGCAGTTTATTATATTTACTACTGGATCCCAATCTTTTGTACTTCAAAATATGACTATATTTGCATACAGGCTCTTTACACAGATTTTAAGCTAAAATGATACACTAAGGTTGGAGTATAATCTATATGTTATCTTTATGAGAAGACATAATCTGACACATAGAGAAATATCACAGATGCTCAAAGCATGGTGAGTGACTGCATGGTCTAAGCTGAGAAGAAAGGGAGAAAACAGACGTATGCGTGCCTTGATCTTTGATGCTTAGCCTCGAGACCTGTGGCAAAATAAATTCTCTTGTTTAAACCACTCAGTTTCATTTTGTGTTTTGCTATGATGGTATCTTTCCTCACAAATTAATATGAGTTTCTATGAAAAATGGTTTATAATGTAAAACATTGAGCAGTCCAAATATATGCTCAGACATTAAAAAATGTCACTACAACAATTTTCAAAGTATTCAAGCATGGATACTGTTGTACAACTTTCTGTCATAGGATCACTAGTTGTGTTTAGGGAAATGACACATGAGAATCAACAAGGTTATATTTGAAGAAATTACACTAAGTGATTGAGAGGAAACAGTGCGGCTGGTGTATCAACACATCATGGTGACATAGCCCACTACAGGGGTGGGAACTGTCAGATCTCTGGTGGCCTTAGCATGTTGCTCCTTAGAAATGTGATTTGTGTTTTCTTATGAGGCAGTCAGGATCTTAAAAGCCTGCTTTGTTAAAAATTCCAATTCTTCACTTGAGCCTCCCAATGGATAACTAAAAGGAGAACAAAGATTAGCATCCATTTGGTTTACTTTATTTCCCGAAGACTACAGGTAAAATCCCTTCTCAAAAACTCTGTAAATAGGTATGTTAATTATGCAGGGAGTGACAATCTATAGGTTGGCAAAATAGTCTTTAGCCCTGAATTTACACAATCACATATCCCTTCAAGAATGTATATAGCAAGATAAGAGATTTTCAAGGACATTGAACTTGGTCCAGAAATCAGCTCTTGTTTTATATCTATGATCACTTGGTTTTCAGAAAAAACTGTGACTGAAACCATCACAAACAATCATTTCATAGGAACAGAGCCACTCCTTCAGTCATGAGGATTACAGAGTTAGGATGCCAGGACTTAGATAATGATCAACTGGAGCCCAGCTGGCAGGAATTATTTAGAACCCACCCTACACCTTTTGTGGGTGGGTCAGTCTGATTCCCTCCATCAGAGTATCCCCCTTTCCACTGCGTAAGCTGGAACACTTTTCTACTTTTTTTCTTTCTCTCTTTGGTTCAGGGTCAATTTGATCAATGTCAACTCAGACTAAAGCCCCACACCATTTTCTCTTATTTCTTAATTAAAGCTTTTTCCTATAAATCAGTGCTTCATTTTAAATTCCATTTTTACTAAAGACAAGAACTCATGCAACAATGGTGGTGCAGGAGAAATTGAAAAATACCCAGGGACGTAGCTTAGTGGTGCGGCGCTCATTACTAAACTCTGAGGCACTGAATTTGCTTCCTGTTTCCAAAAAACAAAAAAACTCAAGGAGCTGAGCGTGGTGGGGCACATCTGTAATCCCAGCACTGTGAGAAAATGAGGCAGAAGCCTCGAAGGTTTGAGTACAATCTGGGCAATTTAGTGAGGTCTTGTTTCAAAATTTTAAAAAAATATGGAAAGGAATAGTAATGTACAAGGACTTAGTTTCAGTCTCTAATAAATAAACAAACAGACAGACAAAAAAGAAAACACATGGAAGGTTGCAAAAGCTACTGAGTGATCTCATGAAATTAAATAATTCAATAGATGCTATTTTATTACATTTCATTTCATTACCTTAAACTTAATAATGTTTTATTTAACTTTTATTGAATTAAACTTTGAGAAGAGATATTTAAAGGATACAAAATTTCAGCTATACAGGAGAAATAAACTCTGGTTATCTATGATACAACATAGTGGATATAGTTAATAAGAATATATGTATGATGAAAATTGCTGAAAGAGTACATTTTATGTGAATTCACCCTAAAAATTGTCAAGTAATGTATATATTACTTTGATTAAGTCATATCTCATCCTATACATATGTATTTCAAATTAGTGCATTGTATAAAATAGCATGCAGTTTTTATCAAATAAACATGAAAAATTAATTAGAAAGAAATAACTTTAAAATTAATGATAATAAAACTTCTGTAAGAGAATCAACAGAGAGCAACTGATGTCAGGAGATAGAACTTAAATGTAAGCTTGATTTTAAATGACTTAAACCTACTTGGAAAAGAGAAAGGTTCACATGTACATACACAGGACACATTTTTAAAAATACACAAATGGAAAAGATATTTGAGAAAAGCCATGATATGCATAAATATCTAAAAGGTATCAAAAAGTTTATTGCTATTATTCATGTGTAAGTTGAAATTCTCCCCCAGCTCATTGACTAGAAGTAGAGTCCTGTATTTGCAAAATGAAATTCTAACCTTTGTCTGCCAGCTTCATAGCTATGAACCAGTCTTTAAGGACAATCAGCTTGTGGGAGATATATTTATTGTTTTCATCCTATTCAATGGATACAGCCTAGAAAAAAGATACTTTATCTCTCTGTGAAGAATAAATGTGCCTGACATAGCTAAAGTTTTTCTTTCATTTATGAAACAGGTAAACAACTTAATACCTGGATCCTAGAACTCAAACTATGCTGATGGACACTAATGCAAGATTTTGAAGAAAATAGTTATCAGGGACACCAATAAGTTGCTTTAAAAAATACCAAACTAAATTAAAACCATGCAACTAACTTCATATACTGAATAGTATACTTGGATTTCTAATATTCAACACACCCAGTGTAGTCACAGGACACTTTATACTTCTAGTACTTGCTTAATTAAGATAAATTCAATAATTCCATTATTTTACTTTGCATATTGAGCAATTCTGTGTAATGTGCCCAATATATATTCTATTATCCCTATATCCAGTTTTTATATTAAAAAGAAATTCAGATATAAGAAAATCACACTATGCTGAATATGTTATTCTTACACAGTAAATATGGACAGAGTTCTCGGCTGAAAGGAAATACTGCTTCGAGTCCCTGTTGGACCCTGTATATTGACTTTCATAAATCTGATGTCTCAAATTTATATTAGCTCTGGCATTTACTGGCTAGTTCTTCACCTCCAGGAATAAAATGAGATTGCTGTAAATATCTCAGAGAGAAAAGTTTGCAGATTCTTTTCTCAATTTTTTGTTTTATTTTTTATTTGTACATTGATCTATATAAAATGGCCTCATGTTCCAAGATCAGATGACCTAGATTCTAATTCCAATTTCAATTCTGTGACTTATTAACTATACGCATTTAGGAAATTTTATTTTATGTCTCCATTTCTTTATCTGGGAAAGGGGAATAATAGTACCAAATTTATAAGAACGTTATGAGCAAAAAGTGAGCTAAAACATTTTCAGCAATTAAAGGATTCAATGCTGTCTTTGATGAGGTCAATGAATGACAGAAAAGCTCTCCCTCTCAAACCCTGACATGCAGTTTCATTCTGGAGTCTAATTCACCAGGGCTTCTAACACAAACAAGAAGAGCATCATCTCAAAATGTGATCAGAATGATATGTTTTATTCAAGGAATGGTAAATTGCTCCTGAGCAAGAGGTTTTCTAATTTGACGTGAGCGATCAACCAAGCAGGAGTGAGCTGGTTCCCGCACCTCAGTACAATGCTAATGATTTTTTTCATGTTGAATTAATAGGATTGAAATGTTTTTGGTTTAAGCAGCTGTCGGAAACAGTGGGAAAGCCTCCGCCAACACATTGACAGCCTCTGCTCCTCACGTGGCTGTATTTAGATGAAGCAGGAATGCGAATGGTCTGTCTAGAGTACGCTAATTTTAAATTAATAATAATTATTTCCACAAAAGCAGTTATCGAACATCTCTCCCATTCCCAGTCAGAGTTTGTATATATTTTTAATGTACTCATGAAAGAGTAATTTGTTTTGCACATAAAGTAAAATTTTATGTTTTGAAGCAGGTGAGTGGCTAGTGTTTAGCTGTCTGATTAATTATCACAGCAAGAAATGATTAGGATTTGCCAACATACACAACATTTCTATTTTACTCAAGCATATTATTGCTCCCTTAGATCTTTCACTAGCTTCCAATAAACTTCTGTTTAAAATTTAAATGTTTCCTCTAAGTGTACATTTGGTTTTTCCCCTTTGAGAACTACTACTAAGCAATTCCTTTCTGCACCCCTCCCAAATTATTGGCATATTCATTAAAGTCATTTTTTAAATTTCCTTCTCTCTCGGAGACTTGATGTTAACTTTGTGTTATAATGTACCTTTATACATGTCTGTTCTTTTGATAACTTAAATTGTAAATACCAGACAGAAATGTCTCTTTTTAGTGTATTTTTTTACACTATCTAAAAATAATTGTATGTTAATAAGAATAAAAATAAATTTCAAATACGAAAATGTGGTTTAAGTAAAATAAATTTATTTTGCTGAGAATGTTTAAAATCTCTCAGAAGTTTAAAATATGCAATACATTGTTATTAATTGTAGTCTTCATATTGTACAATAGATCTATTCAATTTATAAAAGAATACTAACTTGTTATAACAGCAATTGTAAAAAGTATCAGAATATTTCTTTGATTTAAATTAAGTAAAATATTTTGATTTATGCAAACATATGAAAAAATTTGGATACAGATGTCACATAAATACAATTCTCAATGGAATTGTATGTCTTTTATGCAAAAAGACAAATTTTTTCAAAATAGTATGGTAGAGAAATCAAGTAAAGAGAAGAATAAAGAAATAATGAATAAATAATGGTTAATGTCATGGAACTATTTTTAGAAAAGCACAAAATTTAATCATTTTGTATAATAAATTCTCGTGTTTGCTAAGTGGAGCTGTCCCTCATCTCTTTCATTTGTTAGATTCCTTTGTCAACTTGTTTTGTGAAATATCAAAATGTGAAACTACCTTTAAAAAGATTTTCTGAATCGGTCTGGATTTACATTAGAAAACATACGCATAATCTGTCAAATACATGGCATGACCATAAGTATTTTTTTTAGAGAATTTTAATTGTGACCAATGTGAATATATTGTTACAACTCCAGACCAGAATGATGGACAGATGCTCCATAAAGGTTCAATGCATTTGAGTGAATATATTAAATTTGAAATGTAACTTCTGTCAGATAAATAATTCATTAGTGTTTTGTTCTCCAATCAGTATATATTTACATATCTGTGAATACATATATACACGTGTGCTTATATGTGTCATAAAAATGACTGTGCATATTGTTAGTGATTTGGGAAGCCTTAAAAAAATTTCTGCCTCATGAAAGATGATGATACTTACTAATTGTACTGTGTAAACTCTAAAACTGCACTGTTAGACCTTGTTCATTATGTAGCAATTAGAAGGAGACGATAAGCATCCATGCTGTGAACTTTTCAATGCAGTTCAGCACATAGTACAGTACACTAATTAAACTAAAGAAAACATCTAAGGAGGTAAAGAAACCATTAAAGTCAATTCATTAAACTTTCACATTTTGAGGTTAGTAGTATTGAAATGCACATTCAAGCAAAAACTTGAATTGCTGTTATATCTCAAAACATTATAACTTTGAGAAGTAGGACAGTTTAGTTTATAGAATACATATTGATAAGACTATAGCAATAATTTAAACAAATGTTAGGAGTTATAGAAACCCAAAACAATATCAACAGGTTTGGATATAAAATAGAAGCTTTTAAGATGTATCTGTCTTGATATTTTTGACACAGCTCTAATGAGATAAATTTTAATTCATGTATTATTGTACAACAGTAGACACACATGTACATGAAATTCTCAGCTAGATTATTTACTCCTCAGCTGCATGAAGAGCTTCAGCTTGTCCAACTCCTGTATCCAACAATATGTTGTGCTAGAAGGAAATGCAGCATTGTCCGCAATTTATAACAACGACTTGATGTGGCTAATATTATTTCAGTTTTGTAGACCACCATCAGTTATAATGATAGGATGATCAAAATTTACCTGCACACTCTGAATCCATATTATGATAAATAGAATGTAAGCTACAACACAATCCACAATCATTTCTAAAGAGCTTTCCATTTGCCAGTGATTCTTTTATTCTGTGAACAACTCTACGATTTAAACATTACAATTTGGCGCTATACATAAGAAAACTATGGTTTAGAACTCAAGGGACATAATGTTAGAGAAAAGAATTGGTACTATCTGAATTCAGCTTAATTTCAAAATCAGTTACCTTAACTGTTATAGAAAGCTTTCTTTCCCATTCCTACTAGTAGCTCAAAACCAGAATTCAGAAAAAGTCCTTAACATATTTTGTAGTGAAAATGAACAGTGTTAAAAACTGCAACAAATGTCAGTGCTTAGGAGACATACATCTACCCTATATGCAGCTATATACTTCTAGTTTCCAACACGGTCATTCATTTCAAGCTTTTTAGGGGGAATAGAATGAACTAGGAGTCAAAAATCTACTGATACAAAATCACAGGAATTTGACAGTGGCTCATTATTTTCATCTGACCTCTGGATTCTAACCACCCTTGTGACCCCAAAAATAAAAGTCTTGGAAGAAGAAAGTTTCAAGAATAAGCAGAAGGACTGTAAGTGAAAAAAGAGGGTTTTTTTTTTCCTCTCTGCCCCCTGACACGCTCAAACATGAGTCAACAAAAACATTTTTTTATAAAAATAGGATCATTCAGTCTCGGATAAGAGGAAAGATATCACCAGCATGAAAAAAAGGTTAGTGAATATTATTTAATAAAGTATCTTTATATTTAAAATGATTTAATTTCCAGACAATAATAAAATACATTAAATATAGGAACTATCTGAGCAACTACTTTTTTTTCCTTGCTACTGGGGATCAAACTTAAAACCTCATGCTTGCAGACAAGCGCTTATCCCACTGAGCTAAATTCCCAGTCCTAAGCAACTACTTTGAAGATAACAATATTCAGTATATTAACCATTGTTTATTATCATTTTGTTTTGAAATTCTGTATCATCATTTTTATTTAAAAAATTTTTAAATGCACTCAGATGACACATATGGAGCAGAAAAACAATTTTACAAAAATTAGTGTGTCACAGAGTAAAGACCACTTAAAGAAATGTCAATGTGGATGATATTTTTGTTTGAATTTATGACTAATACCAGCGAAAAGGCAAAAGTACAAACACAAAACACAAAGTACACAGAGATGACTGCACCAGTCCAGGTGAGAAGTCAAGTGAAACATGACATCAGGATGGAGAAAAGAGGATTTATGAGGTATTAAAGAAGTGTGTAAGTAAATCTTCAAGCCTGATGGAAAGTGGAAGTTGGAAAAAGAAAAATAAGATATCCCTTTAAAACTAATCTACTAAATGTTGCTACAGGTTAAATTAATCAGGAACAACAGTGCGGCTCAGTGTAAATGACAATAGAGGGTTCTTTGTTAAGAGAATTTCAAGATGGAAATAGTGAGCATTAAAACCAAGCACAAACTTTTTTCTTTTTTTGTCTTTTTTTTTTGAGACAGTGTCTCACTATGCAGTTCAGGCTGGCCTTGAGCTCACTTTGTAGCCCAGGCTGGTCTTGAACTCGCAATGATCCTCCTGCCTCAGCCTCCCGAGTGCTCAGATTATAGGCATGAACCACCATGCCCAGCTCAAGCACACACTCTTGAACTGCCTGTCCATGAAGCCAGTCCTGAAATGAATTCACTAATTTACTGAAACATGAAAGAAATAAACAAAAGAGAAGATGTTGAGAAATATTAGTCAGATAATAATTTAAATAAATTTCATGTTAGAAAATGGGAAGAAAATGTCCCAATGTGAAGGAAAAGTAGGAAGGAGGAGGAAGAAAGGAAGGAAGAGAAAAGGAAAAATAGAGAACAATGAAAAATGGTAGCAAAGCTTTTATAGCTAAGGAGGCAAAGAGGGGTTAAAGGCAGGGTAGGGAAAGGGGGAGAAAAGAAGACTCAAGATACATCATGTGCAGGAACAAATTTAATATGAATTTTATCATTATGTATATCAAAAATGTACTAATAAAATTAATTAACAGATAAAATCTACTCAGTGCTGCCTCTTATGGCCCAATTTGGGCATCTTCCGTCTGTGACTAATTTGCCTCTTACCTAAGAGAAGGAGTCACAATGCTTTGCTCTGTAAGGGCAGCAAAGCACAGTTACTTAGTCGAAGTCCTGATCTTGTGCTCAATGCTTCAGCGTCAGGGGCAGGTGAGGGGAAGTGGGCAAGAGGGATGAGGCTGACCTACCTGCTCCTACAGTCTGCTTCCCTGATACTTCCTCCTTCCCAAAGAAGCTGAGGTTTTGCTCCTTCCCTATCTCACAAGATAGGCTGTGGATTCAATGCCTCCTGGGGCCAGGGTAAAAGCACTGGGCCTTCACGATTGTGGCTTTGTCTGCGTCCTGTCATTGGAGATGATATCTTCCTTTCAGAGATTATGAAAGGTAAAGTGGGGAGTCTTTCTGAACCTCATGGACACATTTGACATTCATCTGTGTGGCTGAGACACAGCACTGCTTATTTCTTTTTTGGATTTCAGTGATAAAATCCAAGCAGAGTCCCTTCTTTATCAAGGTGTTGCATTGTCTTTTGGGGAGAGGGACCGCTTTTGAAACACAGAGCCTCGATCTTTGTTTACGTAACCCTGCAAAGACAGCACAAAGGGGATGAAGATACGGGGCTTGGAACTGTTGGAGTTTTGCCTAAAGTAAATACAAAGAGGCTTTGGCAGAAATTTCACAAGTATAAAAATAAACTAACCATAGGTGTAAACATAAAACATTGACAGAGGTAACTAATGTGATTATATTCCCAATAAACTAATATTTAAACTTCTTGAGGTCAGATATATTTCACTTATAATTATAACACATAGCATTTGTTAAGACTTACTGAATACACATTCATAAAGATGGATTTTCATGACATGATTATCAGAAACGCCAGTAGCACTTTAGTTCTGTATAGCATACTAAGGGGTAACAAATAGCTAACAACCGGCCCAGAGATTCTCACCCTTTTGCTTGATTTCTTTACTAAGGTCTCCATGCTGCCTTCCAACATTTCTATCCCCTCTTCAGGGTCTCTAGTTTTCCTTGGCATCTATATTTCATAAAAACATAGATATCTTGCAAGTTCTGAAGCAGAGCAAATAGACTGCAATTCATCAACTATATTTTATTTCATTTTATAGATACATGAATAGGAATAACATTTTGCCCTCTGGCTCAATTCTTCTATCTCCTTTTTCTTTTTGGATCTCCCAATAACTTCAAAGAGAAATCTTCTCTGGGAGAATTGAGCAAGGTTTGTAATGTACAAATCTAAGTCCTTTAATGTCAAGATATAGCAAAACAATAATTCATTGGTGAAAAAAATAAACAAAGAACCCAGTGAAAACAGTAGCAATTTTGAAACTCTCCACTATTAAAATATCTTTGCCCTACTATATGAGTCAAAATATCAGAACTCACTTACCAATCTAAGATTTTAAAAATTCTTTTTTGCATTAATAATTACATGCAAATAGAATGATATATCAAATTGCCAAACAACTGAAAGTTCATTTATTCCAAAAGAGCACAGTTAGATAGAAATTTTATCACTTCAGTTATGTATGTGGTACCTGCAGTGTCAAATGTGGCAGCTACCAGCCTCACTATGCTTTTAAGTTTGTTTAATTTTTAACTAATTTAAATTTAAATTTAGGTAGTCTTATGGTATGCTGGCCACCACGGTGGACAATGCAGTTCCAGCTGTGTTCTCACAATAGGTAATCTACAGGACAGTTATGTAGAGGAAAGGGAAACTAATATTGGATTCAGGGAGTTTATGGTTTAGTGCCAATGTTAATGAACAAACAAAAGAAAGAAAAGAGTTTTAAAGGAGAACTGGGTAGAAAAACCATGAGCGAAAAAATAAGAATAAATAATTTAATATAGTTGGGAACAAAGGAAAGACTACATACATATAGAGCATGAGTTTTGGGCCCACATGTGAATGAAAGGAAAATTTTACTAAAGAAGTATATCAAAGAAATACAGTCAAGGCAGCAGAGTGGCAGGAACTAAGTACTAAACAAACTCTTCAAGGAACTGCACAGGTGGCTGAAGCAGAGTGAGCCGGAAGAGCAAAAGAACAAGTCAGAGTGGAAAAATTAAGCAGTGTCCAATACATGTCTCGGCTTGAGTGTTATTAAAGAGTTGGGTATTTCTTAGATTTTAGAGAAAAACCATGGCATTTTTATGGGAGAGAAGCATTACTACACTTACACATTTACACTTTCTTTGTATTGCTTTGCGTGCAATGAACCATGACAAACATGTGAAGTGGGGAAAAGAGTGAGGAAGTTGTCCTGCTTGATATGAAATCAGCGTTGTAATAGAAAGAGGCAGAAGGATCTAAGGGGCCCCCCATAAAAGGTGGATTAGATTAGGAAGGTAAGTGAAAGCAGGATTGATTCTTCCCTAAGTAGGAAAATGAACCTCACTGAGATGAGATCATTGGAGAAAGAATTGCTTTAAATGGCAGGTTTGAATGTTTCACTTTGTTAATTTTAACATGTTTGAAATACCCAAATGGACTTCTCAAAGAGGTAAATGGGGCAATAGAAGATCAAGGGAAAGTGCAAGATAGAGGCATACATCTTAGAGTCCACAAGAAAAGCTAGTAACTGCTTTCATTATGAATCAAACATAAAGATTAACATATGGACATTCTTCAGAGCTTCAGAAATTCAATGTAATTCTATTGATATAATTTATGTAGTATTTTGCAATGTTTTTCTCCAGTGTTAATACCATATTTTTGGATATTTTCTTATCTATATAATCTCCACAAATTTAGTTGCTCCTCAATATAAATATGCTAGTGTAATTGTTCATGTAAAATAAAAACTAAAGAAGTTAATGTCTTTCACTCAAGATGCCTAACTCAAAGGACCTTCACTGGAGGGATAAGGTGATCACACCAAGTTCTTTATTGGATGCTGCTCTTTATAAGAGGTGATCAAAGAATAAAGTGATAGTTTAAATTCAAAAAAGAAAACTTATAAAAGAAGAAACACATTGTCAATAAGGATGGGATTAGTCTGTTCAAAATGAAGGGGTATTTTGAGTATGTGAAGGAGATTAATAATGTACTTTTACTGTGAGAATTTTTAAAAATAAATTGTTTTCTTAGTTCCTGACAACACCTTGTTGATCCACCCTTTTCAATAATCCCTGTCTTAGAGAATATTATGGTGTGTCCTCATCCATTTTATTTACTGACTCTGGCACTGTGCACTTTCTGTTTGTGCCCTAAAGTGAAAATGATGATGAAAGGTAAAGTTTTGACTTGATTGATGACATTGATGCAGCCACACAGCACAACTAAAATCATTCATGAAGAAGGACTTCCAGACCTGTGTCAGCACGTGGTAAGGATGATGCGGGAAGTATTCAAAGCCAAGGGGATTCATGACAATGCGTTTCTTAGTGTAATTTTTAAAATAGTTTAATCATTCACCATATTGTGACCACATTATGCACCTCTCCTGTGCCATTTCTCTTCTCACTCTCATCTTAGTTCTATGTTAAAAAAAAGCTTGCTTTCATTCATTGGCTTAAATTTAACATTACTGAGTCTTTCAGATAAATGATAGCATACATAGAAACTGGGAAAACATGCACTCATTTCTAAAGGAAGTCTTGTAGTTCAGAACTTTCAAGAAAATTTTATAAAGTGATTAAACAAATATTTCAGAATAAATTTAATCTATGTATACTGTAGAAATCCTGAATCCTAGATAACACAAATCAATTCATTTTATAATAATATAATAAGTGCACCAAACTGATAAAACTAGTATGGATGGTAATTTATACAACAATTCATATTGAAAAGTAAGACAAATAATTTAATATAAGCTAGTTCATGACTATAAATCATGCAGGATCACTGACTTATTTGTTAAAGGTTCAGACTAAGAAAGAAATCATATATATATATATATATATATATATATATATATATATATGAATGTAATCTAATATATAAATGTTGACATTCAAACAACAGTTGAAATTTGTAAGAACTAATAACAACTCTAGAATTTGTTTTTATGCAAAGAAATCAAAGTGGAGCAAATTATATGAATTTTATCATTATGGAATGAATTAGATACATTACTTATCTCAGTGTACTCAACTTGTAAATCACTTTGGAAATATTTACTTTTTGATTCCTTCATACAAAGTCAATATTCAAATAAACCTGAAAATTATAATATCAATATCTTAAGTCATTTTAATCCATAGAGCAAAAAATTGCTAAGCTCAGAAACAATTATATTCAGTATAATTACAAAAGTAAAATTAATTTATTATAATTCACACAATATTCTTATTACATAGAGAGTATTCTTTTTCCAGAGAGGAAAACTGGTACCTACAGATATTAAAATTGCTTGCATCACCCAGGTAGTGAACTATCAGTAATTGTGAAATTTAGAACAGACTTATTTGTTTCTAAAGTAGTGATTGTTAGGAAAGTGACTGACATGTGGACCTAGAATGTGTTTTCTCATTTTAAATAAGCAGTAGTGCCCTGCCTAGAAGCTATTTTTGTTTGACATTAAACTCATCATTTTTCCACTATGTTGCTAAACACTGCTGAACTAAGTAATAAGTTTTAAAATGTCCACTATTTGCAGATTTCTTAACATTCTTTAAAGTAAAAAATAGTAACGTAGACTAAAAACAAAAAAACAAGCAAGCAAAAAACCCCATAAAACCTTACCAAAATCTAAGGTATCGGGCGCTGAAAGTGGAAGAATCTTGTTAATGCAGTGAATAAAAAAAAAATAAGTAGCATAGTCCCTGAATTTAGAAATGTCATGCAAACAATAATACACAAAATAAAAGATCTCAATATGAAAATTCTAATGAATGTGAACATGATAGGCATAGAAATTTCCCTGGAGTGGGAGCTGGGAGTTTAGCTCAGAGGTGTAGGTCCCTGCCTGGCTAGTGTGAGGTTGTGAGTTAGATCCCCAGCACAAAAACAAAACAAAACAAACAAACAAACCAGAAAAAGAAAGAAATTCTCCTGGGAGCACTTGAATTCCAAACCTCTTTATTCAAATGGCTATGGATAAGGAGGCTTCTGCACTTATGAGTCACTTTCTGTACTTGTCAAACTCCTTTGCATTCTTTGAGCTCCCAGGAGAGCTCCTGATACATTCCTGGTAATTGTAGTCATATCTTGATTAATATCAAAGATCTGCTGAAGGTGCTGAGAAAGTGACATACATTGCTCAAACAAGTGGAGATATTGCCTATGGTGTGAAATTGTTTGAAATTTAATTAAATCTGTTGTATTTTTTAGACAAAAATCTCACTATGTAATTTAGGCTGACCTGAAACTCCCTATGTAGCCAAGGCTATCCTCAAACTCATGGGCATAATCTACAAACTGGAAATTAAGTACCTATTGTGGAAAAAGTAATATATATTTAATGTGAATAAAAAGATCATTTTAAAATACAGAATTATTATACTAGCACACTACAATGTTTATAATTAATACATTATAACAATTATGAGGTAAATATGGACATGTTTACCAAATACTAGCATAGGAAGTAGGAAGATCTTTTTCAAATGGGAAGGAAACAAGAGATGGTAGGAGGAAAGAAGGGAAAAATTAAAAGGGAAGAGAAGTTTAGAAAAGAGGACCAACGAAAAAAAGTGAAAATAGAACTTTTTAAATGGGAGTTGGAAAGAATAGAAAAAATGGGAAAGGAAGAGGACAAATAATGAATCAAGTGTGTTACAAACTACCATAATATATGCTCATTTAATTGATTTCCATGTAAAACTAAAATGTCTGAATATGTAATTTTAAGAATTTCATTACTGACAAATTATTGTTCATTTTTACTTACAAGAAGATATTGGCATGTGAATCCATACCTTTTGATGTTGATATCAACAAGATCAACAAGTTTGCTCTTTCGTAGCATAATCTTTGACTAAACAACAGTCTGCACTTACAGCTGCCTTTATGTGGTATTTCTATAGACCCATTTCTGAACCAAATACTTTTTAAAAAAATTATTTCTTTTTCAAGGGATTGTGGTAGATGCTGCTAATTGGACACATTCTGTGCTTATTTTGCAAAAAAACAGATTGTTGTTGTGAACTGCACCCTTAAGGGCTACATTTCCCAATATTCTCTTCAACTAGATTTAGTCATGTTGTTAATTTCTGGACCAACTTGCATGTGAAATCTTCAAAGCAGTTTCTTTTTATTTGGCGTAGAGTGTTCTTGAATCTTTCAGAACTGCCCTTTCCTTGGATCTTTGAATGACTTCAGGGAGCATTGTAGCTCTCAAACCTGCAATAACTGAATTAGACTATTATTTAGAATTAACTTTGCTTCACTTTGCTCTTATTTTATTGTATTATTTAAGCCACTGACTTATTTTCAGGTTGCTTGCTAAGGGCTAACTTTAACTGCAACAGTGATATAGCACTCAAAATTCATGCTTAGGGTTTACTTAAATTCCTATTTTTTTCTTCATTTATTTATTCTATAAATTTATATGAGCAGCCAGTTTAAAACCTGAAAACTTCCTAGAATATCTACATGTTTAAAAATAGGCTAGAAAGTTTACTTTTTATAATTCAAACATACCATATATTATACAGAATTCTTATCATTTGAATCTAGAGTTATCATTAAAGGCATCTTTGTGTTGAAAGCTTGGAACCCAGCTTGTAGCACCAATTAAAAAGTAGAGAAATTTAGCTGGAGGAAGTTAGGTAATACAGCATGTTCTTACTTTAACAAGGACATCGGAATGCTTGACTGAATCTTTTCCTTTGTCCCTCTTTTTAATTTTTTTGGGGTCTTCACAGCCACCATGTGTTTCTGCCATGGGCTGTCATAGGCCCAAAGCAACAGGGTCAAGTGACTAAGCACTACATCTTCTGAAATTATGAGTCAGATTTTATCTTTTCTCTTCTTATGTTTATTATTTCAGGTACTTTGTGAGAGTAATGTCAAGCTAATGTAAGAGTCAGATCTATATCATACATTTTGGGGAAACACCTCTAAGAAAAGAAAAATTTCCAGATATTATAGAAAGAAAACATCATGCACTAAATACCAATAAGTGCCTTAGATTAGTTAAACCAAAATAATTATTTTGTGGATTAAAAAGAAGTAAATAAAATTAGATTTTAAAAATTCTGAGCACATAAATATTAGAGAAAAATCTTACAAATGTTTATTGTTGAGAAATTCTATGGTGTTATGGATTGAAAACTGGCGATCAAATTAATGCCAGCTGGATTACATCAGCAGGGTGCTGAGTGTAGATGTTCCACCTGTGGAAAGTTGCCAGCATAAATAGAGATGAGGAGAAGGAAAAGTCATTCAGGTTAGTTGCATTAAGGTATGGAGGCATTGTGAGTTCTCCCACGTGTTGCTGTTTGAGTCATTGATTCTCCTGGAGGAGCTCTGGTCCTCACATTGAGCATTGCTTCCTGGCTCCTGAGGGGAAGACAGGTGCCGCTTGGTCTCCAGGATGAACTCGTCACACTGGCTTCCTGGCATGTACTGTACTGTGCTTATCATCGGAGGAGCTCGGGGCCTCCGTGTCGCTGAGGATGGCTGTGGTGCTTTTCAGGACAGTCCTGGTCTTTGTTGTGAGTGTGACTTCTCGGCTCCAGCATAGAACACTCAACCTACCAGCATGGCTCCTTCACGCTGCTGCCATAGACTTCTAGCTTCCACCACTAACCTTTGGGCCTTCCCAGCACGGATCCGTAAGAGACTGGTGTGAGTCCTTCTTGTGGGCTCTAGACCTCCAGTTGGACTCGTGAGAAGCATTGTCATGAGCACTGCATCTTCATTTGGACTCATGTGGGACATTGCTGTGGAATTCAGGCCTTTGGCTAAATATTTACTCTATGTCTTTAGTAATGTGGATAGATTTCCTGCATTTTCTTGGATCATGAAAATAATATTATAAACTCCATGTCCTAATTCTTATTGTTCTCTGCATAACCCATGACTACAACACATGGTAAATGCTCAGGTGGAAAATAATTTAAAATGTAGCTAGCTATCTCACAAATACATCCAGAATTATCAAATGTTATTGCCATGGACATACTAAAGATAAGCAATATGCCAAAAATTGTTTCTAATATGTACAATTTAAAATGTGTTTCTTTCACAATGAAGCATAGGTTATGGCAAACCCTTTAGGTAATCTATTTTATGGAAATCTAAATTCACTAGAACCCAAAAACTTAAAAAAATTCAGTAAATATGTACTGTCAATCAGTTATATCCAAATTCAGATATCTCCACTTAAAGTAATTATATGGTTACTTTACAAATTAATGAGAATACTTACATTTTGAGTGTATATATCTTTGTAAGTTTATATAAATATGAATTTTTAAAAACAGCATATGTAATTTGTGCACATCTATACAAATGGGTAAGGAAGATAAAATAAATATATAATAAGATGGAAAATAAAACCATGCTTTTTACAGTGTTAACAAGAACAAGGTATATTTATCTGTGTCTCAGTTATATTGAGAGACAAAATGAAAGCCAAACAAAGGACAATATTTAGTCATAATGATTTGAAATACATAGTAAGCACAAGGGAAAAATGATGTTGGACTGAAGTAAAGGCTATGTCATCAGTACTAATAGACCTTTTCATTTCATATTTAAAATCGAGCTGCCAAGGCCAAATTCTTCAATACTTGTGACCACATTATTTGCCCATCTACTTTTTTTTTTTTTTTTTGAAATTCTCAACAGGAATCTGATAGTCATGGAAGGAAAAAATCAAACACTCTTATTTACAATCAAACTATGTCCAAATAAATTCATGCTAAGTGGAAAATATTAAAAGACAAAAATCCAAGCAGGACACCTATTCTACAAAGCACTACTGTTTAGCAACCCACTGTATTGTGGGTTATCAGTTGTTTACTCTGGTTATTGAATGGTTGACTGAGAAAGGGACTTACTGTTTTGAATTGCAGGAAAAAAATTTCAGTGCATATTGCTTACTGGGGGAAAGATCAAAAATCAAAATTTAAAGTAATGTTTTTATTCAATGCATATCACTTGTATGCGATCATAAAGTAAATGTAAACCGAATTATTGTATATTGAGGTGAGTTTATACGTTGTTATGGTTGTCACAGATGACTCTGTTCAGAGGAGAAAGAAGGGAGATACCACCAGAACTATACTGACTATGGATTAGAAGTCATGTATAATAGTCTTCAGTCACAGCTGCATAGACCACAAGGGTTATTTAACAATGCATGTCAAAAATTGGCTCTCTCCAGATGTTAAAATTTTATGTAGAATTTAAAAAATTATATTCCTTTAGAATTTGAACATGGACAATATTTACATATTTAAAAAAAGTATATATATATATAATCATTAATTATAAACAAGCACACACATATATGTGTGTATAACACTAAACAGAGATCTTTGCTTCTCATCCTACTTTTATTTTGTAGATGCTTTTATTTGAATTAAATAAATTTAAAGCCAATTTAAAGAAAGACTCAGGCAAGAATTAACTTATTTCAGTGTATTTGTCTTAGTCATTAACATTTATATATGAAACTTTCTATATAGATTATATGAGATGTTCCATTTCCATATCTTGTAGCAATCATATATCATTAAGTTACATGTTTATTAAGTGACAGTTAATTCAGTTTGAAGAAAGTGGCAGGAATTCTCATAACATGTTATAATTTTATAATTTAGTTTAAAATATCTAGTTTTGGGGCCAGAGGTTTAGCTCAGCAGCATACGTGCCTGATTAGCAAATGTGAGGGCATGAGTTCAGTCCCCGCCCCCCCAAAAATCTCTAGTTTTGAGGACTAGAAAGAAAGAAAACAGGAAAAAAATGAACATACCATTATTTTTTGTCCTCTAAAGTAGATACACGAAATGGGGTCCAAAATCATGAGTAGGACTCTTCAGCTTCCTCAGCGAAACTCAAAGTCAGATATTCTGAGCAAATGGGGAAGTGATTGACAATGCCGAAAATGCTATTACAGATTTGCACCATCAAGATATTTTCTTCTCATATGTGTGTGTGTGTGTGTGTGTGTGTATAAAATCAGTTCCACAACTTTGAAATTGAACTAGTATAAAACTACAAGATGGAAGGTGAAACTATTTTTCAACAGCAATGTAAAATGTGTAATTTCTTGAAAAATTTACAGAGAAAAACATTTGATTCAAAATGATTATCACTTTAAAAAATATTGTGAATATACCTTTTCTGTGTAGACTACAAGTAGATAAATATTTTCTGAAGTCTTATTCTTATTGCTAATCCTAACACAAGAGATCTTATTCATGCTTATTTATATTTTTGAAATGTGCTACAAAATGTAAATACTTCATCCCTAAAATTTAATTTGTTTATAAGTAGATGTGTCTAGTATTAGGTAAATAGCTGAGCTTTTCATTTCATATGATATTCTTCATAAGTATTTGTAGCTATCAGCTCTAAGACAATAGTGATACAAAGTAATATGAAGAATAGCAAAGTATTTGGAAAATGCTTTCTTAGAAATAGAAAAGCAGAATAGTGTAGATATAATTTATCTTTAAACAATGTACATCAAATTACTTTGGAGCAGGTTCTCCACCACTGAGGTCCTTCTTACTTTCACTCAAATATATTTTCCTAAAGGAGAGAGATATGGGTGTGGTTAGAGCTGTCTTGCGAGTAACTATATTTAGATTTGTTACAGTAAGAAAAATGGACCATGACTGGAAGCTTACACTAAGTATAGAAGCAAAAATTAGAGAAGAAAGACAAAGAAAGCGAGGGGAGGAGAGGAGGAAGGAAGGGAGGGGTGGGTAAGGGAATAGGAAGGAAGGAATATTAGACTTACTAAAATCACAGTATCAAGTGTGGTTACTGGAGAGTAACCTGAGGCTATATAGCTGCTGTCACTCTCAGAGCTTGAGAAAGTTTTGAAGAGTGATCCTCCAGACGTGGCTGGTCTTGTCAAAGTAGTAAAGGTCATTGCTTAGAGAAGGCAAAGAGCTCTCCGGTACAAAACTATAGTCTATTCTATTCCCTTCTTGACATACATAAGCATTATATGGAAAAGAAACATAATCCAATATTCCAAAATTTGGGCATATCAAACCACTCCAGACTAAGACTTTATTTTAGAGTGTGTAGATAATTCTAATGAAGGCAGAACTGCAGTATTGTAGTTCACACATTTAAACTGAAAGTATTTTATATTTGAAAGAGAAGAAGAATAGGAGTGAGAAGGTGATATGGAGGAAAACTTGAGAAGGAAAAGCGAAGGGAATGAAAAATAGAAAGAAAAAATAACACTAAAACAATTTATCAGCAGGTCATAACAACGTTAAGTATTCTGACGTTCTAAATTCCAAGTGTCTGGGAGATTCAGTTATTGAGATGGTTCAACCGTCATGGACCTGCATAACTTGAAGTTTGTTGTACAAAATAGTAAGCCCAAATGCAAACCAAGAATTGAATCTCATCGGTAATATGTATAGCAGTTGATACCATCTACTGCAACATAGTTTGAGAGTATCACACAATGGTTTCATTCAATATGATAATTTTGTGAACATCAAATGTAGCTGTCACTAACACTAGCAGGTTTCTATGTGAAAGCAAAATGCATTAATACTATTTTCATTCAAGTTAAGCCATATAGGAAAAGCATAATAATGTGAGTGGAGACATTTAAAGTCTTTGTATACAAATGGAGTCTTAGGCCTGATGTAGAGTTAAAAAATTTAAATGAAGTAGAAATTTATACAAAGGAAAAAGTTTGTATAGTTCTGAACATATTTGACTGACAAAGCAATAGAATCACTGTAGCACACAGTGGCAGTGATATCTGGGGACATGGTGTCCCAGAAGATCAAAGAACAAGTTTTATATGGGAAATGCAGATGCATTAAATTTAAGGAATTATTTAAGCCCATTTCTTTCACACAAATTCCATTGTTAGAATTTCTTGATCACTAAGCAACATCCTGGCAATTTACATCCATTGTTTCACATGAGAAGAGTTGTGAGTCACATCAACCTAAATGGTGACTGATTTAATGTTTATTCAGGCAATTTTCAGTTAGTCTTGGTGTCTAGGGATTCTGATATACAAACGTATTTTTTTCAGTCGATGCCAACTGGAGTATAAAATTGACATCTTCATTAATACCAGTGTATCAACTGATTGTTCTAAACTTCTGTTCAGAGTACATTGTAGATCTTACAGGAAAGAGCTATGTAAAACCCTTTAGCAGTAAAGACTCAAATTTTCCACAAATTCTATATGAATAAGGTGAATTCTAAACTCTATTCAAAGCATCTTTTCTCCACCATGAAGATCTAAAAGAATATCATCATAATTTTGGTTATGCAGTAATCTCACTCAATTGATATTAACAACAATAATGTTTCCCTTATCTCCCTTTTCCTCCATAATCATTTCCTGAAAGCCTTATAAATGTTCCAAAAAATTTGAAGGAGCAGGAGCTGCAAATTCCAAAGTATACTGTAATGGGCACACTTGAAATATATAATAATAATGCATGACAGTTACTACAAATTAAAAAATGAACACTGAGCAATTTTAGAGTCAATCTTATTTTATCATTTGAAATGATTTCAAGAAATAACTATTTTAGTACAAAGGTTGTATCTGAATATTTTTATATATCTAAATGATTTTTCATACTTGTGATCATTATAATTCATTGATATTCTGTGAAAATATAACTCAACTAAGGGTAGATAATTTCCTCATATGGCAATGGTAGACACAATCAAGGGTAAAACTCATGAAAGCAATTAGATTAAATTTAAATCTCAGCCAAATTTTCCAAACAAAAATTTAAATATGTGCATATTAATACATGGTTTACCTCATAGTAAACCTTATAGTTGAGGTACTTTAGTCTGCATAAAATCTAACTTCCTAAATTCCTATAATGTTAATAAATTAAAGATGATATTGTTTACTCCCCTCCTCTTCAAGGAAAAACACCCTGTACCAGTGAAAAGGAGACATAGCCTATAACAAAGGAACTATACTCCTGTGAAGCTGTATGGTTTCCAAATCTAAAAAGAATGTTCTATTCACACATAAAACAATATTTTTAAAAGCTGAAAATCTAACTGGAAAGAAAGTCACAATTTTAGATTTTAATTTATAATTTCAAAGATTTTTCTTGATGAATTATAAAAAGAATGCAAGAGTGTAAGTAGCCACCAGAAATCAAATGAAAAAGAAACTCCTTGCTGACAAAGCAATCTTTTATCCTCAGTGCTTTTTCTATGGCCTGGAGGAGATTTAACAGTCAAAATGCCACTCTGGATCAAATGCTCCTTTTTAGCTCTCCTTTTTTCATAACTAGATTTATAACTACATCTTATAACTAGATTTAAAGCATAAATTAAGGTCCTTAAAGTTTATAAAGTTAACAGGTAACTCAAAAAGAGAAATGTTAATTCTGTGTTGATTCTCACATTTAGTATGATAAAGCAAAAGATCAATGTGATTTAATGAAAAATGTTAAAATATACACAGAATGTCTCATTTCAATTTATAGGTATTTGAGTTTAATTTTCATAGGAAAGGACTTAACATTTTTTCTTTATTTAGATGCAGACACTAGTTAAAAATAACATTTTTATTAAATCTCAACCAACCATCAAACAAGCAAATACATTTCAAAGTAGTATTCCCACCCTGCAGTGTTCCAGTAAAGGAAATAATAAAGTGAAATATGAAAAAAAAAAGATTGTTCTTTGAGAAGATCTAATTAAAAGTAGGCCTTAACAACTCCCTGGATTAATTGGGAGCCCACTGAGATAATTGGACCTATGGGAATATGATTACACCCATCATAAACTACTTTTTTTTTTTCCTCACAAGTATAGGTTAAGTGCTTGATGCTTTAATTGGGTGTAGCACTACAATGCAAGTGGGGATAATATGGAACAATTAATATTTGGGAAGGCAATCTGAAGTTCTCCAACTTCATTAATAGCTATTTTTTTCACTTTCAAATACTTGATCTTCTAGGTTTCTTGGAGCCACTTTAATAAGAGTGTGGTTACAATTCTATCAACCAAAATATATTGCTGCTATTAAAAGTTGACCTAAAGACCACATGTAGGGGATTTGCAATTATAAATTCAATATGATCACATCACTCTGTGATTGAAGTTAAATTGGGATGGTGTTTTTGAAGATCATGTCCTTAAATGATCATTGCAACAAATATTGGCTTTCAAATAGATGATCTTCCAGGAAACACAACCACTGAATTAGAGCATGCCAGGGAACCTCATTGATCATTCATCTGGCCAAACTCCCTATCTTTACAACTGAGAAGTCTGCATGAAAGCACCTGTTAGAAATTTCTAAACACAGCTAGCTAGGATTTACTAGGGAGAAGAAAGGTAGGAGCACAATTGAGGCATGCAAATGAGAGTGATGTCCTTTTGAAACTAAGTAATGGAGTAACAGTAGTCATTTTCTGTATATCTCAATAACTTGTTATTCTATAGTATTTTGAAAGAGAATATCCATTGAGTGAAATATACAGGTGTAAATCAGGAATTGTGAAACTTACATTAGGAAGTCGTAAATACTGTAGGAACAGAGGAAGAAACAATATTCAGTTCTTACAAAGTCAGAAAGGGTACCACCCATAAACTCTTACTAGGCAAATAGTTTAAAGAATAAACTTAATAGCATCTGGAATCTGTAGGTTTTAGTAGTACTCTCAAGACCTAAAATCAAGTCACCATCATGCCTTAGATTAATCCATTACAATGCGCTGGATGTTTTCCCTTTTCCATCTTGTTAGACCAAATAGGATAAATTTTATAGGTAGCTTCAAGGGAGCTCTCCTGCCCTCTTGCACCTGTATGGTTCAGCCAAAGGGACATCTCCACATGATTGGAGCACAGACAGAAATATAAGACAAGGTGATTTAACACAGAGGTTGTTCTTCAATAAGTTGCCCTTGCTGTAACTGTGTGAGACAGCATGTGCTACTCTTTCTCACTATTGGCAAACTCTCCCCTGTTTGGCCTTTCAAGAATAAAATCCACACTTTATCCCTTCCAATAAACCAGATAAACTTTTCATATATATACAGTGATCACTGATAAATCCTTGGTTCTTAATCTGAACTACAAAACACAATGGGCCTGACTTCTTCTTACTTCAGTTTCATCTGAATTAATTGCTACTTACTATTCAGTACTCAGCTTAGGTGACATCTCTATTGCATTTCTTGTACTTTCACATAGTATTTATCTTAATTTTTGTTATTTATATAATTAGCTTTTGAGCTACCAAAGGATGCAATCTCTATCTTTGCTTCTTTCACGTTTCCTCCTTTCACCTTTAGATATTTCATTTGGTATTTCTTCCTTTCCATCTGTTATAGTTTGTGATTGGATGTCCCCCCAAACCCTTATGTAGTCATGGAAGCACTTTTTGGAGGCAGATTTCTAGAATTTCTGTTTGATCCATGGTCTAATGCTGGGATTATAAGTGTGAGTGCCACACTTGCCTAGTGACAGGTAGTCTACTTACATTATGAAGGACAGATTTTTCATGTGCTCTGCCCTTTTTGCTGCTGTTGTTTTTGCTGTTTTCTACCACCATGAAGTGTTGTCTCTGTGCCATGCCACCTGCCACCTTACTTTGGAGTCAGGTAATTATGGACTGAAACCCTCATAAACTGTGAGCAAATAAACCTTTCCTTTCTTAATTTTGAGTGTCAGATATTTTATGTCAGCAGTGAGAGAAAAGTAAGACAGAATTTGGTACCAGAGAAGTGAAGTCATTGCTATGACTCTACCTGACCACATGGTTCAAGATCCCTTGGGAATGGCTTGTAGGAAGTTTGGAAAGATTCAGAGATACTGCCTGAAGAATACAGCTGGAACACTTTAGACTGTTCTGTACAGGAGATTCTGGTCAGAGCTCAGAAGACCAGAAAGCCTTCTGAAGCTCACAATTTACCACAGATTTCTTCAAATGCTCCACATGGAACCATGGGATTTAATGCTTTCCCTGATGAGTTTTGGACTTGATTTTGTCCCATTCCTTTGTATTCCTCAGCTTTTAGCTTTTGGAATGGTAATGTTTATCTCACGCTATTAAATGTTGGAAGTGTTTAACTTGTCATTTGTGGAGGGGTTTCATCTAAGAGTTTACCTTACATTTTGGAGAGGACTTGGGACTTGAAATTTTCAGCAGTGCTGAAATTCCTAGAAGTTTGACAACTTTTAGAGATGGATTAAAATGTCTTTTACATAAAGGGATATGCATGAGTCTTTGAGGGGCCAGAAGCAGAATATTATGGTTTGTGCCTGGATGTTCCCCCAAACCATCATGCAGTCATTAAGATACTTTTTGGAGGCAGGTTTTGATTCATGGGCAATGCTGAGATTATGGGTGTGAATGCCACACTTGCCTGGGGGTGAATGGTCTACATACATTATAAGGGACAGAGTCTTCATATGCTTCTCACTTTTTGCTGTTGTTGCTTTTGCTCTTTTCTTCCACCATGAAGTGTTGCCC
Source organism: Hydrochoerus hydrochaeris (assembly GCA_004027455.1). Taxonomy (NCBI): domain Eukaryota; kingdom Metazoa; phylum Chordata; class Mammalia; order Rodentia; family Hydrochaeridae; genus Hydrochoerus; species Hydrochoerus hydrochaeris. The sequence goes on along the minus strand of PVLA01000255.1, from coordinate 554,470 downwards.
CTGTGCCATGACACTGTACTTTGAAGCCAATTGGTTATGGACTGAAACCTTCACAAACTGTGAGCTAAATAAGCCTTTCCTTCTTTAATTTTGAGTGTCACATATTTTGTCTCATTAACTAAAATACAATCTTTTCTTCTCATACATTTCTAGCAAGAGCCCACCAAGTTTTCTGCCCTCATGGATATTACATTTTGACAAAGATGGCAGATGCTACTCTATGAATTACAACAGCAATGATTGTATTACAGTCAAAGTAAGTGCTAGAGGTCAACACCAACACCATCTTCTCTACACTAACAATAGAACTCAAGACAAAAACTGACAGATAATAATTCCTCCATTAGGGAAGAAGGCAGTATAGAATTTTGATAAAACAAAATTGGTTGTTCAGTCAGTTCTAAATGCATTCAAATTTTGGACTTTAAGTTTTTTTTGTTTTGTTTTGTTTTTTGTTTTTTCCCAAGAATCAAATTTATGACCTTGCACTTGCCAAGCAGATGCTCATGCTGCTGGGCTATATCCCTGGCCATGAACTCTGACTTTTGATATCTAAAGTAACAAGAGAAATGGAGTTATCTGTTAGTTCTCAGTTTATTACTTATAAGTAAGACTTACACAATTTTCTCATAGAATTAAAAGTGCAAAATGAAAAAAAAAATTGTTACATAATCTTTGAAAGGAGAACCCAATAGTCATAGTGAGTTAACTTCAAGGTAGTATTTCCAGAAAGACATAGATAGGATTATGGATACATTTATTAGAAAAAGAGGAACATTTTTTAAAAAACTATCTTTTTCAAAAGAATATTAGGATTTAAATTACCTATATTTAAAACTCCACAGAAAACATAAAACAACAGAATTATGAGCACAAAGCATAAGTTAGCCAACATTCTGGGATAAACAACTTGAAAAATATATTACATCAGCTTGAAAAATACCTCTGTGTACAAGAAACCACTTGGAAAATGAATACAACAGCTTTATTAATACAGGGTGTTTCATGCATAAATCTGATAAAATTTGTCCTAAGTGTCATATTGTGTAGTCTCCAGATACCTGCAATTGGAAAAGAAATCATGTCTCTATACATTCTTAAACCTCTCATCCTGTGTGGCTTCTTGAAATGTTAATTTACTTTACAAAGTTAAGTCAGCTTTTATCAGGAACAGAACGTGTTTACAAGCTAATGCTCAATTTCTTATTTATTTTTTATTCATTTATAAAATTATTTTTGCATATTTTCATATTTGGTAAGCTGTGTTACTCTTTTATAATGAATTGTAACTTTAGTGTTAGAGCTTCATGGGAAATTCACACCCATCAGAAACATTATATAAAGTTTTATTTTCTCAACTTTATATTATGTAAAGTCACATGTAAGTGACCCATAATATGGTGTTAATATTTACTTGTATAATAATATTTCTAAATGTCATAAAGGAGGGTCAATATAGGTACAAAAGAACTTCAGAAAATAAAAATAAAACTGCAAAAATGGCAAATATTATAAAGCAGACATACAATATTTTAATTGTTCATTCAAATAACAAATACATAACTTTTTAACACAGAATTACAAAACATATAAATATCCTAGACTATCAATATTTATACCTAGCCTATTAAAATAACTTTTATTTGTCTATTACTGATACATGCATTCCTAATGTTTGGTCAAAAGTAAGGCAGGGGAAAAACTCTAACAAAAATAATTTCAGTCATTTAAATTTAGTTGATTACAAAGGATGCCAACAACTCTCGTAAGTTTAGCTTGATTAAACATGAGCATGAACATATTAAAAGAAATATATTATCTTGTAGAATTTTACTTTTTTGGTAATAAGAAATATCTGTTAAACCAACAAGACTCATTCTAATTCAATGAGCTGCTGTGTCCTTCATATATGATTATTCCCATTGCACTACTGACTGACCAAAGGAAAAAAAAAAAGTTGCCATGTTTAGTCAGTGCTTTCTGACTGAAGTTTTTTCAATGGTGGAAATGCTCTCTGTCTGCACTGTCCATCGCAATAGCTTCCAGTCACATGTGGCTGCTGGGCCTTTGAAAAGTGCCCAGCATGACTAAGAATGAAATGTTTAAATTTAACTTAATTTAATTTAATTAGACTTAAATATATGCAGTCACACATGGCCAGTGGTAACTGTATTGGACCACAGAGGATATTTTGAATAATTGTCCCTGTTTCTATTTTATTTTTCCATTAACTTTTCCATTTAGAAATGAGACAATTATGTCCAAACATGTTCATAATAATCTGTTTCAAGATGCAGAATAAGACTCTTCCTGAGTCTCTTTGGTTAGACCCATAAGGGACTGAAGGTCACAGGAGATAGACTTGCTATTATAAGAGTCATTGTGTGACTCACCCCATTTTTACCTGGTGGAATAAAAAGCCACCTTGCAGACCTAGCGCACTGGCACTGTCCCTATGTGAATCACCATCCGTTTCTGTGACAAGAGGAAGAAAGTAGCTCCCAAACAGATGGTTAATCATTATGCTGAAGAAAGCAAGAGGAAATGATGGAATCACTTATTTGCCTGCTCATCTACTAGATTTTTACTCTAGGGGACTCATCAGCAAAATTTAAAAGGCATTTACCATATTTCCAGAGCATATAAAATGGACAGATTGAGACTGTTGTGCCAAACATAATGCACTGCCATTATATTTTAGTCCTACTTGTTCTATAAAAGAAACCTGTGTATTTATTGTTCTTCATGAAGGTACCAACACTCGGGTATTGTTCACCCCAGAGTTTTCATAGCAATCCCTAAAGGTGACTTACAATCCCCCAAATGACGTATTGTTATTGTCACCTAGGTGTTAAAGTGGCCTACATTCAAGAAAAATCAGTACACAGTGGCTGGTAATTCTATTGTGTATAATTACAACTATTCATGTCCTTTGAACTTGTTGACAATGCTCATATTTATTCCCCTTCAATCAGACTGCTTTGTTTTATCTACTTGGCTTTGAGTTTTTGGCTTCTTGGAAAAATGGGAAAATTTTCCTATCAACTAGCTTGTTACTTTCTCCCCACTTGATTTAATTTGGATATTATTTTCCAAGTCTATGACACTGAAATCCTTTATAATTATGAGATTCTATCTGCATGATGATTAAGTTCCTATTTTTTATGCTGATTACTGCTAATGCTTTACAAAAAAAATGCTTTTACCTAGCAGCTTTGATTTATGGATTAGGAACCAACGGAGTGTTTCTTTTAAAAATGACGAAGCACTGTTTGATTATTAGAAAGGATCACTTCCAAAATATAAGACATGGAATAAAGAAATGTATCAGTATCTCGGGAAGCAGGTTATGCATGTAGTAACCTTTTTCACATTTTTCATTTGCTTGATATTGCTTGCTGATTTAGGTATAGTATCTATATAATTTATTGTTAATGGACCCTTTTGAGAGTGAAATAAAGCTAGTAGGAGTCTGCTGGAGTTGCATTAGTTGTCATAACTGTACTGGGGCTGGGGATTTAGCTCAGCAGCATAAGTGCCTACCTTGCAAGTGTACAGTCATGAGTTCCATCCCTGGTACCAAAAACAAACAAACAAACAAACAAACAAAAACAGTCCTGGTGTTAAAAAAAAAGTTTGTGGTGATAACTGTACCTTCACACAATGTGTATTGAATTGAATCAAAAAGATTACTGAAGAGCTAATTGAAAAAGTTGGAAATTATACAGGAATCACCAATAGATATTAAAGAAACTCCTGCTATGTTATTCTATACCTAGTACTTTCAATGAATGTTCAAAATATTATTGCATGTAAATTCAGGCTGCAAGTACCTAACGATCCAATGATGACAATGAGTATTATGTAGACTTTACTGATTTATAGAGATACTAACTGGGATTCAAACTCAGATCTATACATTTATTTTTCTTTTTAATACAGCAGTATGACCAACTCCATGTAGTTCTTCATGAGATCTCTTCTGTGAACATTAAGCATTTTTCCTGCATGCTGGGCCACATTGTACTTGTTTGCCATCTTATTTAAAGTGTAGATTAAATAAATCGTTTTGAATTTATTTGACATTTCTCCATAGCATAGTACATTCAAGATTTGAGTTTTTAGAACATTATTCATATAAATCAAACATCTAACTTTGGTTTATTTCATTTTTTCCTTTCAGTAGTACATGACTCAAGAGTGTAAGTTAGAGTTCTCTACATAGTATTCTTGATTTGGACAAGTTTTTGCCTGACTCATTTTGCACTGAAACTATTCATAATTCTACAGTAAGTACAGTAAGCATTTTAAAAAAAAATTTCCACTCTCTTTAAGCAATATTTCAGTTTAGATATGTGGACCATGAAATCAAAGCTCATTTACTTAATTATATTTAAAAAATTATATTTCCAAACACATGGGTTACACTGCACTAAGAATAGCTTCTGACTGCTGCAGTGTTGAGCATGACCACCTGAGGCTGTTCGAGGATTAAAGAGACAGACGCCACTTGTCTGTCCCCAGGTGCTGGCTGACTAGCACAGCCCCGCCTCAGTTGCCATTCCTGAAGCACAGCAGCTGCTCTAGCTGACTAGAACGTCTTGCTCAGACACTGCTGTGGCCAGCCGGCTCCCTTTCAAATCTTCACTCAAAGCAATTTCATTCAAAAAGCAGTGTCATTCAAAAGCAGTGACATTCAAAACCACTGTATTTAAAACTGAATCCTCCTTTTTCCTGGTAAATATTATTGTCATGTGATTCTCTGTAACACCATGAGCCTCCACTGTCATGTGGATGTGTGTGTGTGTGTGTGTGTATACATATGCACTTCTTTCTTAGACCTTCTCCACTATTGGCTATAAATCCTAAGAAAGCAAATGCTTTTTTAAAACTCGGTGCTATCCTCTAGTACTTTGAGTTTTATTTAGTAAGTACTCAATAAATGTTTTCAACTGGCTGAATTAATTTACTTTTGTCTTTTTCAACCCACAGTATATGCAGATTAAATGACTTATAAAACCTCACCTGAAGCAACCATATGAATCAGTAATTGTGTAGTTTAAATCAAACCAAAGAGAATAGGTATAGTGAGAGAATGTCTTTCTAATTTCTGCTACAAATGATCAGTTGTATGGAGCAGCCAATAGCAAGTAGTGCAAAACTGGGCAGAACTAGTTATGGATACATCTTTTCCTCCAATGTAATAATGAAAAACATATCTTACTTCTAACTGGGCCAAGTGATCATGCTAAATTTGAATACTGCATGATTGATGTAAATTAGTGTTCAATTACAATGAAATAACAAATCCTCAAATTGAAAATGATGCTTGGTCTGTTAAGTCCCATGCATGTCAGTCACTCTACCTTCTTTCCTCACAGGCTACAACTGTACTAGGATTCACCTCTTGCTGGTTAAAGTCAAAACATGGATTCAGTCCAACTTTTAATCAGCTCTACAGATGGGTTTATTTCATGAATACACCACGGTGCACAGATGGAATTTCCTGAATGCCTGACAAGGTGTTAAAACTGTTACTGATGTTATAAAGAAATTAGAAATCAACATAGGAAATTATAATTAGTGAGGGCTTGGTCTCTGAAGAGTTTATTAGCTTATCACTTATATTTTGTCCTTGGCATCAAAATAAAATATTTGGGAGAAGAAAATTTTAAAGTACACATTGGTTCACATTATCTTTGGATCTAAACAAAGTAGTTTTTGGCTACATAAGGTCTTAATGATTTACATAAAATGGTAAAGTGGCAGAACATATTCATTGATATACTCATATTTTTAAATGTATTTTTGAGATTTGGAATCATAATATAACTTTAACCTAATATTAGGTTATAATCTAATATAATATAGGTTATAGATCATACTATAACCCTTACACTAACCCTGATAATGCATTATGTATGAAAATAAATAATAAATGATACTTCTTTTAATAAACTGCCATGTAACTGATGACCTTACTTTTATTATACATTTCAATATATATTAAAGTATTTCAGTAAACTAAATCATATAATTAGTTCAAAATAAAATGACTGCATATAGGACTAAATCAACAAAATATATATTACCTGAAAATTTATCTTACACAGTTTTATCTAATTATTTTGTATTTATTACACTTAAAGAAAAAAATAACTAGTGATGAAATAAGACATTTTAGTTCTTTAGTTCAAGTATATCTCAATATATTAAAGTTATGACACTGAAGATTTGAGATTTCAAAATAGCTCCAATTTTCTCATTATAAATCTATCATGGATTCCTTGTTAATTTTCCCTTTTTTTCAACCTAATTTTACCCCTTTCACTAACTGCAAATGTTAGTAGGAGTTTACATTCAATTTATTTATGAAATTAAAAATCATCACTTCTTTCAAGTTAAGAATTAGGAAAATATTTACTCACACAGAAATGCTTACCATGTTTTTGTTAAATAGTTATCTTCATGTGAGTAATTTCCCAGTTAAATAAAAATTAAACATTCAAAGAAGAGTCAAGGAGAGATGAATTTCAGATTACAGACTTATTGTATAATTTTAAAATCAGATATAAACATGTCCATCTCAATAACAAAGCTGCCTGATAAGGTAAAATGACCAAATGTGGCTACTGAGTACCTGAAATGGTGATTAACACAATCAGAGAGGTACTCCTTGCAAAATATGCACTAGATTACAAGGAAATTTCAAAACATCTCAATATTTCTATATTCATTTCCTTTTGAAATAAGCAGGAATTAAATTAAGTGACATACAAAATTAATTGGTTGACAAATTAAAATTAATTTTCACATTATTTTTCTTTTTTTTATATGGCTACTAGAAATTTTTAAAGTATACAAGTGGTTATTTTGTGCTGCACATTATCATCCACTGGACAGCACTGCTCTAGAATTTATTCAGAAAAAGTAGCTCAAATAGAGAGAGGAGCATGTCCTCTAAGAAGTAATTACACATAACTTCAGTCAGATAAATAGGTTTTCTTTCCTGTCATAGAATAATGGATATTATTAATATTTCTAAATTAATGGCCCACTATACAGCTATGGCTCATTTAATGTAAATTAATCTAAACAATTGCCATGTATGTGTTTTATTTGGTCTTCCTATTGTAAGAATGCAAACATTCACTGAAACACTAAGGTTATTTTACAACTAGAGTCAAACCACCTTTGACAACCCTTCCATCAAATACAGGGGTTGCCCATGGATCTGCACCCTGCATGCTACCTCTGTCAGCTTCCCGTACTGTTTTATTTCTTTTTCCTCCCAGTTTTGACTATTATAGTTATGGCTATAGAAATATGGGCAAGAATAACAGACAAAAGAATCCTGGATCTAGATTGTGCCTTAGCTTGGGCCATGAGAAGAGAATTGCTTCTGTGGTATCATATGAAGGCAGATAAATAATCAGCAATGTCATCAAGTGTGGGAGAAATTAAAGCAACCTAACTGAAACTAATGGATAGCACTGCCTTCCAAAATCATAAACTCCAGTGCTCACCAAGAATATATTTATGCTGTAATGGTTATTACTCTAACTCATTCAAGTGTGCTTCAAGAGGAACAAAACATGACATATACTGAAGCTCCAGATACTTATGGAATGAAGAAACAAATTGAAGGAGAAAATGACATTGTTATCCTTATTAGCAATGTGAGGTGTTTTTGTTTGATAACATAGACCCTTAAACATCATCTCTTCTCTTGTCCTTGTATATTTGATTACTTATTTTCATACCACACAGAGGAGCTGGGGATTTAGCTCAGTGGCATAAGCACCTGCCTGGCAAGTGCGAGGTCATGAGTTCAATCCCTGGTACTGCAAAAAAAAAAAAAAAGTAACATACCACACAGAGTATTAAAATATTTTTATTTTCTTGCTTTTTTTTTCAGAGACAGGGTCTCACAATGTAATGCAAGATGGCCTTTTGTGTAGCCCAGGCTGATCTCAAAGTCATGGCAATCCTCCTGCCTCAGCCTCCCAAGTGCAGGAATTACAAGTATGCACCACTGAGCCTGGCTAGAATAATTTTAATATTGTATAACTATGAAAAATTACAAATTGGTTCAATTTAAATTAATTGTAAAGGATTAATATAACACTGGGCATCACTCAATATTATCAAAGTGTTGAAATATTAACAGAAAAAATCTCAAATTTTGAAATGGCAAATGAAATGACATAATTGAGAAAGAGTTCATAAATAATTTAAGCTCAACTTAGCTGGATCACAATCATCAATAGTAGAGATATAATTATATATTTGCAATGTCTCTAGTTGCTTACTCTCACAGGCATTTTTGCTTTCCTCCTCAGTAACTGTACTATGATTTTTAGCCTGGAAAATTGCCACAGATAAAAAAAGTAAACCTGTCACTATCAGTCACTTCCTTCTAGCTATTACTTGTTGCCTAAATTTGGGGCCAATGGGTATTATTGAAGGAAATGCATCAGAAATCTCAGAATTATTTTTTTAAAACAGGGATTTGTTTCACTTTTTTCAACCTTTTGTACTTGTGATTACATGGAATGAAAATTTCAGTGTGCAGCTGTAAAGACATTCTAGAACTTGAGAAGGACTTGCAACAAAAATCACTAGCCAGTATGTTGGATTAAGTCTCTAGCCATAGCACAGAGCAACAGAGACTCTGGACTATTCTTCATTAGACGTAGTTTATATTCTGATACTCATCTCGTGTGTTCATTGTGTGCAGCTGAATCTAGTTCTCACTGATCATGTCTTTTTAAATCTGAATGTCATGTTCTTTCTTTTAACTTATGCAGAGGTTTCCTCAAAGAACTGTAAATCTAAAACACTTCTACAGATATTTGCAGGAATGTTTTATGCAAACAAATAATGAACAAAAAGGTCTATACTTTGACATTTATCAATACTAAACAATTTAGATCACAAATAACATTGTTGTATAAATGAGTCAGTTAACACATATTTCTGAAATTAATACTTTGCCTTACTTCCAGGATGAAAGTCTTCCATTCTTGCTCTGTCCTTCTTTTCAGAAACTATAGTTATCGCTACATTTCTGTTCATAACAGTTTCTAAATTTTAAGGTTTATTCTGTACACTGTATTTGTGTGGGTAATCACTCAGACTGCTTCAAAGCTCAGGTGTCTAAGGACACCTGAGAATGTGACCCCACTTGTCTAGGCAGGTGCATAGTGGGATACAGTTATGTAACCATGACTTAGCACAGGTCGACATGCATGTGCTGGGTCCAGCACTAAGAATGTAACTATGGGATAACAACCTGTGTGAGAATTATACACTAAAGATGCAGGTAGCCTCTTGTGCTCTTGCACATTTGCGCTCTGCTCCATGCTGCCTCCTGCTGTCGATGAATCAACAGCCTTGCTTGTTTAACTGGTCTTCAGTACAGGAAGGCAAGTCTAGCTTTATATTGAGGAAAATTCCATGTAAGTAATTTGCACAGTGATTTGAGTAGGACATTCTGATCATTAAGTTGAGTGCAATACAAACAGTAAAGTTGTTCATATTTGAAAAACATAAAACTTTTATCAAGTTTCAAAAAAAATGAAAAGGCCTCAACACATAGTAAGGATAGAAATGATAAAACCTCTATCAATAATGAATTACAAGATGTCTCTAAGCAATGAATTAAAAATTAAAAATGATACAAATGTTAGACACAAAGTTTCAAAATCTGGTCAACATAAAAATATATTGCTAAAATCCAAAAACATTTCTTCATATATGTTTTAGTCAGGGTTTATAAGGGAAACAATTTAATACAGGACACATAATTTATAGAATTATTTTATAATAATCACCCAAGGAGCCAAATACAAGAAATGCAGGAAATCTGTCCACACATTAAAGACCTAAAGAGTCAGCTGGGTACCTGAATACCATAGCAAAATCCTGCATGAGTCCAGCTGAAAACCTAGAGGACATGACAATACCTCCCATGAGTCCAACTGGAGGCCCAAAGCCCACAACAATGACTCATGAAAGTCTGTTTCATGGATCTGCCCCGGGAAGGCCCAAAGGTCAGTGGTGGAAGCTAGAAAATATGTACCAGGGGGCTTAAGGAGTCATGCCAGTAGGTTGAGGGATCTGCACTGGAGCCAGGAAGCAATGCTCTAAGTGAGGACCAGGGCTCCCCTGAAAAGTACTGCAGCCTTCCTCTGCAAGAATGAGGTCCAGATAACCTCCAATGAGAACAGCTGTGTTCATATCAGGAAGCTAGCACAACAATCTTCTCCAGGAGATTGTGCAGTACACCGACTCTCTGGAGCTAAGAAGCAATGTTCACGGTGAGGACCACAGCTCCCCCAAAGTGTAATGCAGCCATTCTCAGTAATAACAAGGTACTGAGCACCTCTGATGATGAGAACAGCCAAATTCATATTGGGAAAGAAGCTTGACAAGCTTCTCCAGGAGAACCAATAACATCACAGAAAACCAACAATACCACTTCTTACTCTCCAGGTCTTTTTATTCTGCCAATATTCCTCAGGTGGGTCATCTGTACCCAGCACCACGCTGACTCAGTTCATCTGGTTGTAACAAGTTGACCACCAGTTGTCAATCCACAATATGATGAAGTTTTAATCATAAGCCAATCACAACTTTGAAAAATGTAGGTGGTAAATAGAATAAAATATGTCTCTCTGTTATTTTTTCTTCTCCTCTCTATGTCCTCCTTCCTTCTTACCTCTCCCCTTCCCCTGGGAATGGTGACAGTCACTTGATTCTTAGATTTATGTAGTGCCATTATGTGGTAAAACTTCTAGCTCTTAAGCTGGTGTCCCTGACACAAAATATTTGTACAACATACACATGGTAAAGAACACAGAAAAATTTGTATGTTACCCACTATTATTACATATTAATAGTTTTGAAGTACATATATTTTCACAAACATGGTAAGATAACATTGAATCTATATGTGGTACTTCATTTTAGCTGTTGCTTGTAGTTAATTGATGAATTGTTAATGTGAGTGGCAATGCTCAGCTGATTTGAGTCAGCATGGTTGCCAGAAGGGTGTAAAGGAGGGAAGGATTTCAGCACATCTCCCTTGAAGGAGCTTCTTGTGGCTCTTTTCGTTTGGGAGCATTTCAGTGGTTTTTCTTTTTTTTAATTACTAGAGTTTTTTTAATAATTAAGTTTATTGGTACAATTTAGATATTTATAATGATCACATCCAGCATAGGGAATTTGTACCTGTATATGGTATATCTAATACCTGAACATACAAAGAATTTAAAAAAAAAACAGACTCCCAAAACTTAAAGACCCAGTCCAAAAATTGGCATCTGAAATAACTAGACACTTCTCAAAAGAAAAAGTACAAATGGCAGATAAATCTATGAAAAAATATTCAACGTCACTGTTCATTTGAGAGATGAAAATTAAACCAATGTTGAGATTCCATCTCACTCCAGAAAGAATTGGATATCTTCAAGAAACCAACCAATATTGAATGCTGGAGGAGCTGTGGGGAAAAAGAAACACTTCTGCATTGTTGGTGGGAGTGTAAACTGGTGCAGGCACTGTAGAAATCAGCGTGATCACTGGTGCAGGCCCAGTGGATTTTCTTTGAAGGAGCTTTTGCTGTTTTTTTCTTTGGGGGAGTCTCAATCCCCATCTTTATCTTGGACGTCATCTCTGGCTTCCACTGCAATTCCCTCAGCCTTCTGGTTCAGATCTTTCCACCTTTTCAGCACTGGCCCTTGGGCATTTCTGACACATATTCTCTATCTCACATCACAGATAATTTGGTCTCCTTTTATAGACTTGCATGGGACTTGATCCTTTGAGTCTCCGGTGCCCCGACAGATGCTTGCACTCTTCTTCATCTGACTCTGGTAAGCATTGACTAATACAGAACAGTAACACATTTTTTTCAAAGTTAGCTGGCCTTCTGGATCACCTGGAATGAATTTTTTTCCCTTCAATTACTAGTTAGGGACCAGCTGCCCTAATACTTACTCTCAAGTAGAACATATGCCTTCTTTATTATCTATAGTATTCTAATAATTTTTGTGAAAGATTATATGTGTAATAAATCCAATTTGAAAAAATAAAGATTTATTCAAAGATAAAGATACAGAATTGATAATAGGCAATCTTTTATTTTTCCCATTTTGACTCATGTTTGAGACATGGAAAAACATGGATATAAGACACCAAAAACACTTAGGGTAAATATTTTTGTATTACCTTGCTCTTTAGTAATCTCGGGTAAATTGTACGATTTATTTGTTCCCTTCCTCATCTGTACATTAGAATAATACAGGGCATATAATAATTGGAATGTTGAAATGTGTAGTATGCAAATCCACTTAACACGGTGCTTGGCATGTTTTAGCATCTCCTCACTGTTTTAACACAAAATTTTGGAATTACTGCTGGCTCACTAAATTCCACTCTCAATTTCACATTGAAATTTCAGCCTAGTATCTCCCATGACACAGACTGAAACACTATTCTTTCTTTTTCTGGGCTTCAAGACAAAATTTTCCAAACTCAAAGGAAAAATAAAAACAAAATTAAAACAATCCCAGGAAACCAAACTCATCCCACTGCACTCCTCCCTGCAGTGCTATTGTGTAGAATCAATGGTCAATTCCTTTCCTGGCAAAACAGCCCTCAAGTAGTATCAGAGTTTAACTAGAACATCCAGAATTCTTCTGGTTCTCAAAAATTCACAGGATTTTAAAGATATTTCTGTGGTGGCCTCTTCCATGTGGGTTCAGGAATCCTGAAATTCCTAGCAACATTTTGAACAACAAACATCTCCCATTTTTGGTCTTTCTCTGTGCACTATCTGAACCCAGAAGTTTATAGATGCTGTTTAATTCTCATGAAATTCCTGGGGATGGTGGGTAATTCAGGCCCTGAGGAACTGGCTCAAATTCAGCAGAGTGAAATTTGGCCAACTGGAGATGTGTGCAAACGTCTATTCCTATTCGCCTCCATGGTCAGCACCCTCCCACCGCCAGGCAACCTCCCAGGAGGCTTCCAGTTTCTATTAGCCAGGCTATTAACACTGAAAGGATTTCTGTTTCAAATGCCTAATGTCCCGGGGCATATTGAAATGAACCTCTGCTTGATAATCAGGCAAACTTAAAATTTTACTTCCTGAGCATCTCAACACAGTATGTCATTAATCACTCCATAGTGATTTTTTTTTCTAGTTAAAGTCTTTTTGCTCAAAACCTAGCCTGTACTTGGCAACCAAAACTATTTTCAGTTTTCAAAATAGATAATGTGTGTTTTCTGCTCTCCCTTTAGTAAAGCCAAAAATTAGATTTCAACTTCCTTTCAGCACTCTGCATTATATACCATGCTTTATTAGACTCACAAATAGTTATTATCTTCTGTATTCTGCATAACATCCTTGTTGTCTGTATCATTTGGCCTAATAAAATGTATACTCCAGCAGGAAAAAAAATATACCACTAATGTTTGTTACTATATTCTCAGCATTTGCAGAAAGATCCAGCATATAGCAGGAGTTTAATCACTACTTAATAAATTAGTAAGTAACCAAAGTAAACAATGGACAGTGCTGTATTTCTCAGTACAGAAATCTGCCTTTTTGGGTAGAGCTAAATTATATAGTGCTGTAAACCAAGATTATTTCTAACGCTCATATCAGATAGTAAGGACAGTTGGTTGAGTTGTATTGTATTTACTGGGTAAGGCTATCATTTTAATGATTCTTCCAATTATTCTTTGCTCAACAAATTAGAATTTTATTGAAGTCTCATGTAGACTCCTTGTCCATTTAGAACTTATTTAGTCAAAAATACAATGTATGTGAATTGCATTTCATAGTGATTGTAATTAAAAATTCCATGATAATAATGTACTACAATATTTCAGGTAATTATGTTCTCTTATGACTTCTTTACTGTTGTATTCTTTTGCCAGGTTTTACCACAAAGGATTATTTTCTTGTTCTTACTAATTCATATGAGTTCAATATATAGTTTGGCTAGAAATTATTTATAAGTTTGAATGACAAATATCTTCTACTTTGACTTTTCACTGATTTTTAGTAAGACTTTTCATATAGAAGATTATCATTTCTTACAGTATAACACATTAGTCTTTTTTGCCATAGTTTATAATTTTTGTATATTTGTATATATCCACATAACAGGATACTCATGGAGAGAGGGAGAGTATTCTTAAAATATATTACTTTGATTTTATATATGTGATTCTTTAACTCAGACTGATTTCTGTGTATTGTGTGTGGTAGGGGGTCTATTTCATATTTTTTCTTAAATAACCTACTCTCCCATCAATATTTACAGAAAATTTTATCTTTAGCCAATGATATGAAAAGCCATTTATATTATTTATAGAAAACATCTCTTTCTCTACAGGTGACCAGTCTTCTACATTATTCTCATATATAGTAAGTCTACATGTGGCAAGGAATTCTTATGCAAATGTTTAGTGTTTGAAACTTTATAAAAAATCTTAAAAAGATGTTTTGTTTGACTCATGAGTACAACTGCTAAACAGTTTTTAAAAGTGTACATTATTTTAGCTAGTCAGTACAGGTTCCTTGTGGGAATTAAATTTAAATAAATAATCAATCAGATATAATGAAGGAAAGTTAATACTCAAATACAAGACAATTGCTAAATGGGCAATTTATGATTACTATGCAAATTCTCCTCCTTCAGCTCTAAACCTTTATTAAGACAAAAGCTACTGTCTGAGGTTAGCAATCATCTTACACCACCCACTGAATTTATTACAAAGGTAGGTGGAGTCACTTTACTTTCCATTGTTACTCTGCTGTCTGCATGAGTGATCCTTTGCACATGAGCACATAGAGAAATAAGTTCAGCAAAATCATGGTTGTTGTTTCATAAAAACACTAAAGATTTAATGTTTGACAATCATTTCATGTTTTTCATTTGCGATGAAATATTTAATATATTATAACTCAAGTAGTGTTTTATGAAAATAAGTACATGCCATCCTAATGAATATTCCAGTAAAATATTTTTATTCTATTGGAAACACTACAATTACAAACTACAGAGCTTAAAATATTTTTATATTCATATGTATGCACATAATAACATTTTTATAACAGTTTTCTAAACATACATAATCTGTACTCTCAGACTCGTCCTATTATGTGGACTTTTCTACAAAATAAATATTATAATATATCAATTAGCTTCCAAATATATTGAATTGTGTACCAAAAATCTTTGTTCTACTGATTCAAAGTCAATAGATACTTGTTGCAAGAGTCTTAAGGATCTTAAAAGGGTATGCATTTTTTAAGGGAAAATTATAATATACTAATTAAAATGCTTACTTTATCCCATCAGAGCACTTTGCACATTTTACTTTGCAAAACTTTACGGGCCTACTAAGATATATTCATGTGGATTTATATAATGTGGTCATTAAAAATACTTTGCTTGTTGGTTGTTCTATCTCTTTCAGGATTACTTCCAGGAATATATGAAAAATTCCATAATAGCAGAGAACTGTCTGTTTTAATATATAAAAGCAAATAAACTCATGGTTAAACCCATTGAAAATGATATGAACATAAGCTTTTATTAAACAAAAAATACACATGCATTTAATTCTATGAATTTAGAAGAAAACATGATATATATACATTATAGAGCATTATAAAGCATAGAATTGTGAAAATTTTTTGTAGTGTTATGGGTAAAATTTCTGATATTTCAAGTCACTATGCTTATACATGATATAGGAACATTCACATACACACACATACATATACATATACATATATATTTTATAGTGAAATGTAAAGAGGAAAAATAAGTGAAATACAGTATTCAAAGATTTTAGGAAAAATGCATTGTTGCATTAAAGTTTATACAAAACATTATTATAATCCAGAAATAATTTAGTTTTAGCAAGTAAATAAAGAATGAATAATATTCCTTCTTTTGTTGATTGATTTCCATATGGCAGGATCCTATCTGAAACAAAACTAATACAAAGGCTAAAATCGCATCGACACTTTAATTTTTTAACTGTGCTTGTAATATATAAAGAATTCACAGTGTAGTATGTTACTACTCCTTTTCATATGAGAATCAGAATATCTAGAACTTGTGCCTACATTTAGTTCACAAACATCTGCCATGCAAAGCGGATGCATCTGGGGAGAATGTGGGCTCCTACTAGTTAACTCAACTCTGCATACCAGGAGCCTTCTGCATTCATTCATCAAATACTAGACTTCTCGCAAGAGCTGGTATAGTGAATTTATTTTACTGCGTATAGATAGAAAGACTATGGAGTCTAGAATAATATTGCTTGAAAACAACTTAGTAGCACAAGGGGAATTAGTCACTGATTTTACAGGTGAAATGAAGTAGGGCCTAAGGTGTAATTAATTCTAAATACCAATACCACATTGGCTCTAGTAGTGCCATTCAGTCCCATTGCCATGGCGCTGAAATACAACAAAATGAACCTCATGCTGTGTTTAAACATGTATAATATTTTTATTTACTCATTACAAGAGTCAGAACATTTAATTGGGGTATTATAAAATGGTTTATTTTTCTGATATATTTATCTATCCTTTTAGAAAAATGTGTATCATTTAAAATGCAGGGGAAGAAATAAAGGGTATGAGGATTGGCTATTAGAATCTAATTTCTTTTAGAAGGAATTGTGCCAAAGAATTAACAGCTGCTGTACTTGATTGTTGAAGCTTTATTTTCATTGGCTTCCAAAAAATGCTGTTACATTCAAGCAAGTAGATTAAATGTTATTAGCTTTAATACCTTTTAAAACAAGTAATCTGTTGAAGTGATAATGGAATTTAAAGTAAGTACATTTGTTAAGTTGTTTTTACACTATTGTGTTTTCCCTGTTGGCCACATGATCTCTAAACCTGACATTGCTAATTACACTTATAATAAATGGTGTGTTTGTGAGCGTGTGTGCGAGTGTGTGTGTGTGTATGTGATTAACTTCACACTACCCTTACAGCAGACAAAAAGCTAACAGAAGGTTTCACAGTCTTATGTATTTCTATCAAAGAAAAATTTTGCTTTTTTGTCTTATAAATAAGTAGAAGTTTTTCACATAAATCTATAAACCCATTAAAACCTAAAAATTAGAGTGTTATGATTTGTGAACATACTATTAGATGGTATATTTTTGGAATAATTAGGAGGAAGGAAAGAAAGGAGAGAAATACTGAAGAAGAAAGCCATTAAGAGTATTAAGAAATCTGAAGGGAAAAGACCCTAACTTTTCCATACTAATACACCCCAATTTAGCCTTATGGTTACTTAGGTTTGAGGAATTTGCTCCTCTGTTATACATGGTTAGAGGCAGAGTTTTGATCGTTCCTTTTGTGTCAAGACACCTGTCTTTTTACATCAGTGCCAGAAGGGTTTAGCATCTTGTCACTGAAGCAACACAGCCTGCACATTTATAGGTGTCACTCACGCTACCATCTGTTCCTCAGGATAACAGCCACCATTATCACCCAGCCTTCTTCACCTGAGGCATCAGGAATCTTTACGGATTAAAGTTCAGATCTACAAGGAACAATGGCTAGCAGTACAGCTGCGGCTCAACTTTGACTGACCTTAGCTCTCCTGCTGTCAATACTGTGTTACACCCTGTTAATTCTCTTTTTCATCATATGTATGTATTGCACTTTAAAGTTCTTGATTAAGCAGTGAAGTCATATAAAAGACTGCAAGGACTCACTAGCATCTCTGGTCTTTTTTGATTTCAAGATTCGATAGTATTTTTAGTAAATTTAAAGTGAATAGTTAAATTTAAAGTGAATAGTTAAATTTCAGTCTTTAGGTCACTAATGAAATAGTTTTGTAAATAGAACTAAATCAAATACACACACATATAGATTAAAGTAAGAAATACAAAGGAGGATATTTTGATAAATGTGATCAGTAGAAAGTAATCAAATTTCTTAAAGTTTATTTCAATCATGTAAGAAAATTTCCTTTGGTATCACCTATGAAAGTACAGTAAACTATCTTGTTGTACAAGATAAAAGTACAGTAAACTATCTAACACCTATGTCAATGGTGGCACTTAACAAATAATTTATACTTTAATCAAATAATTCTAGCCAATACATGACTGGAGGAAAAAATCAAAATACGATATAGGCTCATTCTTTCATTAATTCACTTTTCCTTATTAGCGATGGAAGTTTTCCTGACCGGCTTCTGCCTTTTTTGTGGCTTGTGTTATAGCCATATAGGATGCTCTTTCACATTCAAATGATAAAGCAAAGGAAGTGGGCTGTGTTTACTCACTGCCAATCAAGCCAATAAAAATGTTTTGCAGAGATGATAAAACACTATAATGCTGTCAATTTAATGAGGCTCATTACAGAGGGAATGTTTGCACTCATTTTGTTCTATAACCAAACTTTTAGTGTGGTTATAAAACAACATCTCTTTGTTACTACAAACATTGAATTCTGCTGTATCCTATTACTTTCCCCACTGATTTGTTTGTGTGCTTGCTCACTGCTTTTGGAAGTATTTGGCTTCTCTCTCCTCTGGGAAGCAGTAACTGCTGCCCACTAATGCGCTAGGACGGCTCTCTGCATGTTCCTGCCTCCACTTTATAAGCAATATTAACAAGTTAATCAGAGATTTATTCAATAAAACAAGCATTCTAGGCTTTCACTTAAATCATGTATTTCTATAAAAATCAGCATGGTTTGGGGGGTCGTTTTTCCCCAGTCAGTTCTACCCATTTCATTTATGGGATACTTCCGGCTTTCATCTGCAGATGGCTAGCACTTATGTATCATGACTCACTCCTGATTGACTTGAAAATGTGGGAAGGAGGTTCATTTCCATAGCTGTCTCCACTTGTGTATAGTATCCTGGAATTTCTAGAGTGCACAGAGTCTGGGCAAGAATAATGCTGTCTCCTTTTCTGCAAAGCAAAGGAGCCTACTATGGAGCGACATGTCACAGAATGTGATCATGAATGTACTGACATTGTTTATGATCAGCTATTCTTTCTTCAGTCAACAGCCATTGAGTAAACAATACAACAGTCTACTGCAGGTACACATAGTGTTCTCAGCAAGTTGTAATTCTCCTTTTTGAAATTTCAAATAAGTTCAACCAGTTTTTAGTTTTGGGTGATATTAATAAAAGGTAAATATAATTTGATGTTCCCCTCATGCATACATTAGTAATAAACTGAACAAAGATTATTTTTAGTATCATTCCAAATATAATTTCACTATGGGAAATTAATTCAATAAATATGTATTGAGTTATCATACTTCTTATAAAAATAAATATATTTCTTTAATTCAAGAAGGACAAAGCCTAGTAGAGATAACTTGTAACCATATAGTCACACTGTTTTGTACTATTGAGATTTAAAAAAAGTTAAAGTAAAAGGAGTTTTAGTTCAAGAAGGAAATAATTAACAGTACAAGAAATAAATGAATGTTAGGTAAGACTGTAAAGAGGAGTTCAAGTTTAATTTGTTTGGCAGAAGAAGACTTTTAAAGACAGATATGAGCAGTAAGGAATAGAATTCTGTACAAGAATACAATGGTTGAAAAGACATAAAGCAATGAAATAAAATAGCTCATTAGCAGAGTTTCAAGGCTGTAAGTAAAACCTAGTCATAGGTTAAAACATGGAGAAAAAGTTAGGAAAGTAGACAAAGAAATCATCAAGGAGGTAATACTACACCTTGCAAAATAATTGAAACTCTTTCACTTAGTTACAGGGATTTGCAGATTAGTAAATTCTGCTGTACCTTGTAAAATGAGTACTACTTTAATTTTTTAAGTATTCTAAAATATTACTCTCTCATTGGTTTAATAGCTGGTTGCTCCCTACCTCTATTAGGACTTCATGGGAAAACTACTGGAAAGGGGTAGTTCAACATCCAATATGATAATGGTATATGTTTACTTCAAATTATTTTTTACCATATAATGAACAAAGTATATGGTTTTCCTCAAAACAAACCTATCCCTTTATCATAGTGTCATGAATTAATTGTTAATCTTTGGCTGCTTCTATTTATTAAAGTTATAATAGAACATAAAGTCATAATCTAGTGATAAACTCTCTAAACTATGTAAATTGTAATTTAAAAATTATTCATAAATAGTAATTGAAGACAAATCATCATACTAGTTTGGATGTTATGGGGAATAAAATGTATGGTACACTTACAAAATATCTAATTCAACATTGAACCTCTATCATAAAGACAGGTGTTTCATTTGCATGCAATAAAAAATCCGACATAGGCGTGGTTGCATTTAAAGGATATGCATAGTATTTAAATAACAAACACGTATGTTTTCCTTTTAATACACAGTGTTAAATACAGACATATACAAGACACTGACTCTTTAATGTTACTTCCCCATTAGATTGGAACCCTTCTCTACCATCATTCACTAGTCTTAAACTGCAATCAACTTCTTTTTGATACATACATGGTGGAAATATTAACATTGTACTGTGTGTACATGTGTGTGTATGAATGTGTGTCTGTGTGTGTATGTGTATGTGTAAAAGAGGAGGAGAAAACAAAAGAAGAGAGAAAAGGAGAAGAGAAAGAAGATAGTAGGGAAAGATAATAAAAGGAAATAAGGAAATCATTCTCGAGAAGTAGACAAAAATCTATCGTTTTTCCTTAGTTTTTAAAATGTGGATATTAAATTAGTGTCTTTCCTTTGTAATAACATAAATACAATACTGTGAAATCCATGGCCATCTTTGCAAACTGTACTGGTTAGTACAGTTTAACTATTACCTCCTACTCATTTTTGAACATTAAATATCCTAAACTTCACTTAAAATTTAAATATGTTTCATGGCCTATGACTTCTTAGAATGAAACTCTTCCCTTGGGAGAGTCACTGAAGTCTTTGGTTCCTTTCACCCCCTTTCTCTTTAGGCACATAATCATATCTGTTACCAAGTGTGATTACACACTGACGTTGAACCTAGACAAAGGATTCATGCTTTAGAGAAAACAAGTTCAGGTTTTTTCATGAAAATTATAATATGAAAGTGTGGCTCTCTCTGAGTTTGGGGACAAGTGGATACATTCAAATGATCTCTTCACTATAGAGGCGTTATCCGAGAGGAGGGCATTGCTCTACCTTGGGTGGCTGTCTAACAGGTCTCAGGCCTCTTTCATGCCTTTGGCTTTCTCACTCTCCCAGTATCAAACACATTTGAAAATATCTTTTGTACTTTTACATTGAAGTGAGTACTCTAGCATAGAGTCAGAGAAGTAACTCCATGTTATTTGAATTATTTGACTACATAATATGTATTCCTTCAGGTACTGAAGATTGAATTTAGGAGTACTTTACCACTGAGCTACACTGTCAGCATGTCTTATCTGATTTGAGACAGGGTATCACTAATCCTAAAACAGAAAAGTACTTGAGATTATAGTTACATGCTACTAATTTCAGCCCTATTCCTTTTGTTTAAATGCTTTCTTTTATATATTTCATAGCCATACTTTATATATTTAAACTATTTCATTATCTAGATGCTTTGTGATTCATGCCCATGAATTGTTCTTTGCTAATTTGGAAAATATGAGTGGTAACTACTCAGTCAATTGGATAAGAAGGTAAGCAAGCACACTGACTAAAATGAAGAGGTAAGTAAATTACTGTGAAGAGCTTTTCATCACAGATATCATGTCATTGATACATATTTGACACATAGAGATCACACTTAAAAAGATCATTCTGCTTTGGAGGAATAGCACCAATAATTTATCATCCTGATGAGTTATAATGATAAGACCTATGGCTAAGTACACTAGCAAAGTGTCCAGTTTGAAATAAACTTACTTTTTTCTGTAGGCAGTAATGTGCAATATAATCTGCTAACAACTTCAAAGATTGCTACTTATTTCCTTCATAATTTATTCTCACTGGATAAAGGATGTCCAAACATGGTATGTGCCTT
Source organism: Hydrochoerus hydrochaeris (assembly GCA_004027455.1). Lineage (NCBI taxonomy): Eukaryota > Metazoa > Chordata > Mammalia > Rodentia > Hydrochaeridae > Hydrochoerus > Hydrochoerus hydrochaeris. The sequence continues at coordinate 532,451 of PVLA01000255.1, read as the reverse complement.
ATGGCCCTGTAATATAGTTAATATTGTTTTTCAATTAAAATATTCTTCCACCAATATATGGCAAGGAAAAATCATTGACTTAAATTTTCTCTCCTGAAAACTTTTATCTCCTGTTAATAATCAGGAATTAAGTTTAGAAAATTTACAAATATTTTTGAAATTTGGATTTTAAAACACCTGGTTGATAGCTTTTGAATTCCAACTCATTGAGAAATTTTGTTGGTTAAACTGTTTAACTATATCTGACCACGTCTCACCACTTGTATTATATACTGCCTGAGACCTGCTCATCTAGACAGAAAAAGGAACTTCTTAACTTGTCTCACTGCTTCCTTCAGTGGCTATAGAGTTTGTTGTTTGTTTGTTGATATGTAAAACTGTAGTTATCTGTTGGAATCAAAATTCTCCATTAGTCTCTCACTCAACACTGCTTTTTATCTGCTCCCCCATAGGACAAATCCGTCTGTTCATTGCCTGAAGTCTTTCCCCATGTTACTGCAAGAATTAGGCTTTATTTCATTGAAGTTACTGAAGCTCTTCCTAATGACACAACCTAAAATTAACCTTATACAACACCGCTGTAGATCACTATTCCCTGTTTCGTTTTCCTTAATGCTACCTGAGATTTTGCTAGGCATCACTGTGTTCACTCATTTATCATTTGTCATCAGCAACTTCATGCAAGCACCAAGACTACAAGGCATTTTTTGACTTACTAACCAACAAATCTTTAATGTCTACAATAGATTCATCATAGATGCTCAAGGATATACTTGTGTAACAAATGAGTCAATGAACAGTTTTTGCTAATCTGAAAACTTTAGAATGAGGTTTTTCAGAAAGATGTATTACTTGCATGTTTATTTTGGTTGAATTGCCTTGGTGCATTTATATCTAGCCAGGAAATCTTGGTAAAAATCAAACCTTCATTCTAGAACTCACCATGTAAGTGAAATTACTCTTTTTACAGTCTTTTTCTCATTTATCTCACTTTTTCAAAAATGGGAATAGTAATAGTACCTATTTTCTGGATTTGTTATAAAGATTAAATGAGATAGCACTGTACATACCATACACTTAGAAAATTTCCTGATACATCTTAAGTGCTTGATAAAGATTATTTCTTATTACAAATATTACCTCTCAGTTTATCTCAAATAAGAATGCATCTAGAACACTTTAATCCTTATTGCACAACAAATTAATCTTTCTTAATCCAAAATGTAGTCTGAAAACTCTAGGAGTTGAACTGGTCAGTATACATTCCCAGAAGCTCACAAGTTGCTTAAAAAACAATATTCATTCAGTAGGTATTAGTAGACTAAATTTGTGAACTGAGCTGAAAAAAAAAACTGAAAACCTTTACTTTAGTAAACCTTTACTTTAGTAAATCTTTACTTTAGTAAACCTTTACCAATAATATTATCTTTCTGAATAATGAAGATTCCTTGCCCTACATGGTACTATAATACCTCGAACCATGTGTAATTGAAAATATATTAAGCTTAATTTCCTTTTTCCTGAGTGTTCTATGACAAAACTCTAGACATCCTCAAGGTCACAGAATTAAGTTCTGATTGAGATTGATTAATAAAATTATACTTACTGATATTTGCACTGTAACAAATTTCCATCTTAAAGCAAAATGAAGTTTACATATTGCTGCAGGCATAGTGCAAATTAGAACTTCATTGAATATTACTGAATTACTCTTTGTAGCCAATTGTTATGCAAATTACCAGAGTGTCAGAATTTATCATTTTATTTAGTTGAAAATTAAGGAAGAAATGCTTTTAAAATCAAGTAGTTCTTCCTACAGACAAATATTTGAATACAAGCACAAAAATGTTATATATTTCATGAATATTCAAAATTAACATGCCTGCTTGGATTATTTTTTAATGTTAATTAAATATGCATGTTCTTCAAGCATATATATGTATTTATATAAGTTCAAAAATACATTTAATCTTCAAAAGAGTACATATATATTTTCAAAAACATGCACAATAAAAATAGTACATTTTAAACACTGAAGGTTACCTTGTATTATTAAGCAAATGGAAAGTAGTCCTGTGGGTTTTGAAAATATTTAGAATACTATATGTGTAAGGAATTTATATAGCCTCTCTCTAAAAGTTATGTAAAATCACAATAAAAATTTGAGAAACTATAGTTTATTTAAATAACACGTCTAAACATTTCATCACATTTCATCAGGATAATAATATGTAGATTTATTTATATGGTCAATATCTGATTGTCATAACATGTAGAGGAAGTAGTTGTTTTTCTTTTTTTTACAAAAGTTTCTTTGAATAAGTCTTGAGAAAATTTGATGTAAATCAGCTTCTTAATAGGTCAACAATACATATAATTTTAAGTACTATTTCCTTAGAGGTATTATTGCTTTAATCTGTTCTTGAAAGTTAATTCCCATTAATATTAATCAATTTTTGCCAAAATAAAACTTCTAATAACATTTAAATGTCAAAATCTCAAGAGACAGAATTTTTTTGTTGTTGTTTTTTGTTTGTTTGTTTGTTTTGTTTTTGTGCCAGGGATAGAAATCAGGACCACGTGCTTGCAAGGCAGGCACTTAAGCTACTGACTGAGCTAAATCCCCTGCCGGAGACAGAACTTTTTAAAAGAATAAACTACTTTTTAAATGAGGCGAAGCACACATTCTACTCAGTCATAAATGACATTTTAAAAAATGATCAAATCAATGCAATACAAAAACTATCCTTACCGCATAAAATTTAAGATTATTCATTTAGTTTACTGTAGGAATGTTAAGAAATCAGAGACGTAATAACTATCTGTAATTTCATATTTTCCATGGCCTTCTTAATGACAATGTAGATTTTCAATTGAAAAATATGGCGTGTGTTATGCTTTTCACTGTATTTTAAATCTGAAATAAAGAATATCCACGTGTGTAAAGTATTACAAAATTTAAAACTACTTAATTTTTCTCACTCCAGTGTCATCCAACTTTAAAAATTCTGCACAATAAAAATTTATTAACATGTGACTTACATAAAAAGTTATTTCCACAGCATTGTAAAACAAAAAATACTAAATTAGTGCACGTCAAATTCCACAATTTCATTTTTGTTTCATTATTTTCATAGTGATTTCAAAAGATGAGGTAATTTGCTAACTAAACAGAGTGGCTGTGGGCTCCACATACTCTAACAGTACTAATAGATAAGTTTTTCTTTCCCCCACAAATGCAACGAGGTGCTTTGGAAACTCTAACAGAGCTATGTTTTATTTAGTCATCAACTGATAAAGTCCAAAAATGTTACTAGCTAATGGTAAATGTCTAGAATTCAAGTTGTTAAAGTAAAGTCTTCAGGTTTACAAATGAGATCACCTCTGAGCATACAATAAGGGTGAGATTGCGTTTCCTTGCTATGCAACAACTGGTGTAATTAATTATGATGTCAGCCTCTCTAGAGGAGAAACCTTTCCCTAGAGTGCCATAAGTAATGTATCTGGCTTCAAGCACCATGCTGTAAACTGATCATTCTTTTTCTCTCCTCCTCTTTCTATAAACATACAAATTCTACAATTCTAGAACTGGCCTGATAGAAAATCTGTTAAATGCAGAGATGGTGAGTACATTGTTCCTGAAACAACCAGCAAAGTAATAGTAAGTTCAAAAGGTAACATTTAAGAACTTAATGAAACAAGTTTCTATTTTCAATCACTTCTAATTTTAAACACAATTTTATAATATTCTGGATAGCAAGACAGTGATTTTCACAGCATACTTAGTGTCTACTGCGAGGACCTGGTGGAGACCTCCTGCCCTCTCCAATGCCGACTCCTGAAAGCTTCATCAGAATGTCTCCAAAATCACAGAGCCACTTGCACACTGAAGCAATCCTCTCCTTTTGGCTGTCAGGAGTACCAGGGCAGCAGGTTTTTATTTTATTTTCCTTTCCTCTCCATTACTCGAGGGTATTTCGAATTTCATTACAATAATGATTCATTTCACATGCATATTGCAAACAGGTTTAGAGACTGCTCAGTGCAAAAATGTGTGGATAATGTTACAGATAATTTGACCCATGAGAAAGAGCTGCCATCTATATTCCTTTGCGTAGTATTTTAAACGGTATCTGGAAATAAGTGTGGCATAACTGTGCTGGCTTGTAGAATAATCCACAGAATATGAAGGTGCTTTCCAACTGACTGAGACAGACATGCTGTTAAGTGATCTGTGTGATTTGCTTGGTGTAATAACCAGTTGTCTCTGGCTCACTGGGTGCCAGAGGCTACTTGTACAGCTCAGCGTTGAGCTTGACAGGGACTGCTGAGTGACCACAACATGATTTTGCTAGAAGCAGCCATTTGCCTTGTTAAAATCAATGAAATCCTGCTGTAATAGACGTATCTGGGAATGAGACTCCACTTTTTTTTCAGTGAGGAAACACAATCTAATTTACTTATATGCATCTAAGTTTTCACTTTTCTCCCCTGCGTAGGATATTATGGTTTACTACATTGTATTTTAAATCATCACTTAAGCAATTCAACTCTAGAATTGATATCTGAGATAAGAACATTTTGAGTGTTCTATTTTACTAAATACTACCAATAATTAGATCATATGGTTGTATTTCTATTATATATCTAAAGACTAATGTGAACTGTCATTTGAATAAACAAAGGCAACATTCATATTTTATGAGAATTTGCATGGCTCTTACATTACCTAATTTTTAAGAATGAGATTTAATTATTTTAACAGTTTCCAAATGGGATAACCAGGATGATTTTAAAAATAAAGGGTTTTATAAACACTACAATACAGTTGTCAGTTGTCTTTTACATTTTCCTTTCTGAACTCCAAAAGGAAGAAAATAACTAAACATACTAATACATAAAATTATATGATGAAACCCCTCCTTAGCCCGGTTATTGTTCAAAGGCTACATTATTAATGAAGTGGAATTATCTTTTTAAGAGTCAAATTAGTTATCATAGCTCATATGCTTTTCCTATATGACAACTGTTATATCTTATCCTGAAAAATTTGTGGTGTGACACATCATAAAGTTTTTTAGAACTTTAAAAAAAGTTATAAAGACAAGAAATTCAGCTGTAGAAAGTACTGCATGTAGTGATTTTCTGTACTTTTAATGGGATGAAAAAATATACACTTGCCTAATTTCAAATAATTTTGAGAATAAAAGAGAGTACTACTAATGATTACATAAAGACCATAGGAACAGTCCTAGAAAACTGGAATGTTTGCTAAGCTTATAACTACAAAGATTTCATGGGATGTGTAGTTTTATAGGAATATAAAAATGTATCCTGTTCTGTCATCCATGTTAGCAGATATTGAAGAGATATTTTAAATACATTGTTCACTTATTTTCCTTTAGACCTATAAATGACTCATTGGGTGCTAACGTATAGAATCGTCTTTTTCAGTGTTACATAAATAGGATCAAGTTTTAAAAAATTGATTTTGCAGTATTTCCCAAAGTACACATGTAATGGAAGTCCTACAGAATATGTAGCACATTTCTGGAGCATTCTTTTGTCCTAACTGACAAATAAGAGAATTATTTCTGCAGTAACACTTATGCAGGAAACTCATTAGCAAAGGTATAAAAACTAATTTAGGATTCAAGAACATGTTAGGAAGCTGAGGGATAATAACCCTGTACCAAAGATAACTTCAGGAAAGATAGAACTGAAAACTAAATAAAAAATAAACTTTCATATGAACGCATAGAAACAGACATATGGATTTGATCACTGAGAAGAGGCGAGTGGTGAAAGATTTTAATCCCCTTATGTTACACAGGCTGGACAGCAGGTTCACTGAAGCCAAATAGAAGGCCAAGTCACCAAGCAGGTACCTGCCCTGCTGGGACTGGAACCAAATCTTCCCTCCACTTTGCATTTTATAAATGAATAATAGTATGTAGAGTTTTTGATATAAATATAGAAATAGTCTAATCCTCACATTTTCCTCACATTACAATGACACTACTGTCTTTTTTTCTTATTTATTTTGCTATCACATTTTTAGCCAGACTGGATGCAATGCAATTGCATTTGAGGTTTGGCAGACTGCCCTTTTGGCTTAGCAGAGTTGATAAAAGGTTGCCAAATACCACAGTAGTTCATATTTATTTTCTATTTTATGACATTTCCCCCCAAAACCCACTGTTATTTTCCTCAGCAAACCATCAATCACTTATAGAAAAAAAAATGACTTCTCCAGTGAATTGCCAAATGTGGTTCTAGCTGCAGACAGTATGTCTCTTATGCAAACATGATATATCTTAATAGGTCAACTTCAGGGAAAAAATATTAAATTTCAGAATTCATTTTGTCTGTATATTTGTTAATAGAAATGCATCTATGTATTTCTATTAACATGCAACAAAAGAAACTACACAAATAGGTATTTGTAAAAGTATGAACCTTCCTGAAAAATATTTATGTTACATTTCTTTTTAAAACTCAGAATTTGATTTAACTTTTTCTTTGTGAGGCTTGACACTGTTGGTGGTTCAGTGCTACCAGACAACTAGCAGTTTGGAACTTTAGTAATAAATACAAAATAGCCTTCGGTGGTACAATCTAATGTTCACTAGCTCGTGACTTTGAAGTTCATGTAACTATATCTTGTGGAAAACTTGTTTCCAAGCCACTAGCCAACACGAATTAGACTATTAGTTACTATTTTGGAATAAGCCCATCTGCTGAACATTTTTGCCCAGTATAATCATGGTTATGTATACTTACCTTTGTCATTGTTGTTATGGAAACAAAGAGCTAGTCATCAACTCTATACACAGTTTCTACAACCCACGTATATTAATATAATAAAAAAAAACTAGGGCAAGAATTAGGAGTACTCTTTCTGGGTTTCTATTATACCTCTGCTATATACAAATTCTTTCCGTGATTTCCAATTAAAATTAAATGAAGAACTTTATCTTTTCAAATTCTACATATAAGACTGGGGTATTAATATGTCCCCTACTGTGTTGTATTTAATGAGTCAAGTAAATATAACACTTGCACAGTAACATTCCAACCACAACTCAATCAATTTAATTATCAAACATCAGTAGTTACTATATGCATAATAAATAGTAATACTTATTATATATTTCACAAAAAGCACTGTTATTTCTATTAATTTCTGCTCTAAAATTTATTAAGAATTCTGTATCTCTCAATGTTGTCTTCCCTTTCTCAAATATATACGGTTAGAAAATTATCAAACCTGGTACTTAACTTTTCCTTTTTCTTGAAATAAACTCAACTAACACATTCAAATATCTAGTTTAGTAGAGTATTGAATCCCAGATTCATGGATTATTTTAGCAGCATGAAGTTAGAACACTCCAGCCATTTTTCTTCCATAATGAGAAATAAAAATGAAAATACACCATAACTTTCAATATTATTTTATATCAGAGTCTTAAAGGTTAAATTTCATTGCTAAGGATAGTTATTTATTTAGTACCAGCTTTTATTATTACTTATGCTACTTCATTTAGACAACACTAAGCACTTAAGTGAGTCATGATACACTCAGTGCTCTATACTTCCTTATTTTATTTTTGTTAGTACTTGTGTATAGTACATAATAGCTGCATCCCTTATGAGGAGTTAGTGCATGTACAAAACACATCTTAATTCTTTTTTTTTCCCCTTCCCTCTTTTCCCAGTCCACCAATCTCTTGATCTCCTTCCATTATTTTTGAACATGTTTGCAATGCATAATATTTATATTCTTTGTGTGGAATTGGGGTATACATGACACATCTTAGTTCCTTTATTGATCCCCTGCCCTTCTCTTCCTCTCCCTCCATCTCTTGATTCCTATCCACTTTGAAAAAGACCTATCTTTCTACTTACTATCGTCTATCTTTTATTTTGCTCTTCTAAATGAGAAACTGTAGCTTTCTCATTTAGATAAAACATGTGCTATTTAAGCTTTTGTGTCTGCTTTACTTAACCTACTCTGCTCTAAAGAAAGATAAACTTGAATCATTTGGAGGAAAACAGTTCCATCTCAAAACCATAATGGTATGAGAAATATACTGTACTTGTGTCTTTTTAGAAGAGTTTACAGTATGCCAGTTTCTGGGTGCATGCTTATTGTCTAAATTACTACAAAACTGAGAAAGGCAGACTCACTAACTTGACCCTGGACCTTAGGGCTAGATTGGGCAACATAGTGATCCTGTTACTTAAAAAAAATGTTATGCTATAGTATTAGTATCTACATAAAATTTAAAGATGGTAAATCATGGTAAAATATTTTCAAATAAGAACTATTACTTTGAGGGAAATCATTAAGCCTATGTCAAATAGTACGAAAGTTCAAAGAGTTGTATATAGTGGTGCCAAATAATGCTATTAGATATAGATTGTTCATTTACAAATGAGGCAACTGAACAAATATCAAACATATAATTACATTTAATTAATATAATTTCACTTTTATTGTATCATATCTATAAGTTTAACATTGTTAATTAAATAATACATCTTCTAATGGTAACCTTGAGAACTGATTGGAATTCCATTGAACACTATTTTAATATAGACATTGTTGGATAGAAAGATATTTTGCCTCATACTATTTGTTTACAAATAAAATTTTCTTTATTTTGGTAAGGAAATGAGAAGTTACTAAAATTTAATATGCACATATTCAGAATACTGATTTTAAAATAATGTACTGATTTTAAATATTATCCCATAATCTATTGTGTCTCACATCTACTAGAAAGAAAAGCAAGTGAAAGAGGTATTTTTTGTTAATTCACAGAGAAACTCTAATTGACACAAAGCCCCAAATCACTGCATTAAAATTCTGCTAATGAGGCCCCTGTGGTCCTATATCAGGCACCTTCTTATATACCAAGTGTATTATTGTCAAGTTTTTTAAGTCAGGAGGGAAACAAATAATAAAGATATTTTATGTTCCCATGATAGATTTCATTGTATTGCTGGATTTTCTATACTCAAAAATATTTCTCCAACATCTAATTATTTCCAGCTGGAGATATGTTTGCTCAATGGGTCAATTCCAAGATTCTCTCTTTCCTCTCTCTAGTATCTTTCACTTTCTCTTTCTCCATCTGCATCTTTCTTTCCCTTCCTCCCTCCCTACAGATCAAAATATCTTTACAAAACTAGAATAACTCAAAGTACAATAAAAGTTTAATATATTTTCCTCTAGATTAATCATTTCCTTTCAGTATTTTCTTTATGAGAAAAGCCTTTAAAACAAGTATAAATAACTATAGTATTTTTAAATTAGAAAGAAGGAAGTGATAAAATATAAAGTACAGAGACAAAAATCCCTAATGTATAATGGATCGAACTAGAAATGGTTAATACTAAATTAGGAATCTAAGAAAAAAAATCAGTATAAAAATATCTACAATTTATCCTACACTCCAGCCAATCCTGTTGGAGCAGGAGGATTTTGATATTTAAGAGACATATTATTGACATTGATAAATCACTATGTCAAACACTCTAATATACTCTGATGATACTAAGAGATAATCTGCATAAAAATGTATCTGATTTGTCTAGGAGCAACTCATTTCTATTCTGATTTCAGAGCCTCAGGCACAGATGGAGTCTGGAGGGATTAAATTAGTATGTGCAAGAGAGAGCAACTGGGTTCCACCAAACAGAAGAGTGAAAGTAGTGAATCTTGCTTCTGTGAGCAGCAACACAACAAAAGGACTAATTCATGATTAGGTCACCATCCATAAAGAATCACCAATAAAATATTTAAAGACAGGTTTACTATGTGTGTCATTTTTCTTTTGGGTTAAATGTTACCTTCTTTTCCCTATTTCTATCTCCCATCTATGTTTACTTGTGTTCCATTAGTCAATCTGCAGAGGCCTAAATAGTGATAGGTCTCCTGAAGACCATCCAGCAGACAATCAATATAATTCATCCCTACATGCTGATCACCTACCACTGTTTACTTCCCCATTTTCTGACAGGAGCATTGATGAATGGAGTCAGTGATGGTTATGGATATTGATTTTTCATAACCATCAACACTTTTCACATGTCAATAAGCAAGATGATCATGACGATGGCCAGATGCCTGTGGTGTAATGGAGCAGATACATAAGACTTTCTGATTCTCAGAATTCTTATAGTAGTTCCCACAGTAATTAAAAAAAAATACCCTGAGTATCAGACTTGATCATGAGCACCAGAAACTTGCATTAAAGAAACATCCTACTATTTTACTCAAACATTAAAGACAGAAATTATGAACACACAACTCCCAGTGTATAGTTAATACTCAAATATTTGTTGAATGTATAAATGGATGGAAAAGAAAGCACAGAAGGAAACAGGCATCAAAATAAATAACTATCATATATAAATGTAAACCTGAAATAAAATTTACATATGAATAGTGCTTTGTAAAAATAGTAATGAATAGAGTTTACCCATTATCCTAGTATTTAATAAGTGTGGTTGATTTTTGTTGCCTATGCCATATTATCTGACAAATATCCTTCAATGGTTCTTTCTTCTATTTGTTATTTTTTACTCAATATTTATTGCTCATACTAATTTCATTCTTTGTGGGGAATTTATATATGTACAAAATGAATCTTATTTCATTTTCACATCCCCTGAAAGTGATAATAAAGATGGCTACTTTACACAACACAAAATAGTGAGATTCAGGTTCAAAATATTCCAGACTAGGGGGCCGTGGGTTTAGCTCAATGGCATAAGTGCCTGCCTGGCAAGCGTAAGGTCATGAGTTCAATCCCCAGTACAAAAAAAAAAAAAAAAATTCCAGACTGTACAAAATAAAAATAGAAAGGAAAATTTAAGAAAATAGCAAATGTTATTACTAAAGCACAACCTTAAATTTTCAACAGAAAAAAGTAGAGAAAAATGACAAGATACCAGAAATTTATAACTTTAAAAAATACAATTACATTAATTTACAAATGTAGCATTAATATAAAATATATAGATACCACTAATTCCTAACTTCTCTACTGTTCATAGTATAAAATGGACACATAGGCTATTAGCTTTTGATGAATAGATGTATAATATGTTATGAAGGTATTTAAGGTACTTTTTAGTTAAGAACATTTTTGGTTATGTCTTGAATTTTTGAAACAGGGTCTCACTGTTTATCTGAGGCTAGTAGCCACTGATTATTTAATTAAGGTTATCTTCAAACTGGGAATCCTGCTGCCTCAGCATCCCAAGTGCTGCTATCACAGGTATGTACCACTGTGCCCAGATTAGTACTATTTTCTAAAAGATATAATAATCAGAAGGTAGTGTGCTCCAATGAAATGAATTTTTTTCTGAAACTATTCACTATTGCCAGAGTAATTGCAAATAATCATTGTGAAAATTTAAGCCCCAGCAACTGTAGTTTCTTTGTAGCATAATTATTCTTTTCCATTTATAATTTTCCCAAGTAGAAACGTATTAAGCAGTTATGAGTAAATGTTTTAGTCTACAAGAAAATGTGGTATATATCATGTTATATTATAAAATGTTCTTATAAATTCATAAATCTGTTTTGTATTAAATGTTTATGCTCTTATTTTACAGTGTTATACTTTCATACAAATGCTTATAGAATTAGACAATCATGTAAGCTTTTTAGTTACCCACAACTGGAGAAAGGTTCATTTCATTATTAATAGATAAAAAAACTGACTCTAATTTACCTCTCTGGTTGTGAATACTCAAATGGCCACTATGGGGCTCTGACTAATATAACCAGCTTCAGACACATTAGTTCTAAAAATTAAACTTTTTAAATTAAAAACAGATATTACCCTGGGTTGTCCTCCTAATGGCAAAACTCTTTCTAGCACAATGCAATTACTGTGTAGGACATTATTTTAGGGGTTAGAAAAAGGTTTATTAAGTATCACTACTCATTGTGACAGGTGTTTTGCATATATCACACATGTTCCACAAAACAATCCTGTATGTTTGTGACTGTAATTACATCTAACAAACCAGCTAATTAAGGTGTGAGGAATTAAGTAACTTAATCAAATTCACATGAATGTTAGCTGTGAAGAATGAGATATATACATCAGGGCAACTTGCATACTTTTCCAGCACACCATGATCTTGACCTAAATAAAGTAGCAAAGATGCTTATAAAAATAAACTAAAGTTAAATCTGTCTTAGCTTTGTAGATTATAATGAAGTGAGATATAGAATGAACTAGAACCCAAGCATACGGGAATGTACATAAGTTTCTGTCTTTGTCATTTACTCAAAAACTTACACACCTACACACATACATGTACAATATTTTTAACATGAGTATTTCTTTCTGTGTTTGTGTAGAGGCTGGATGAATGGAAGGATGATACCTTTATGTATTTCAAAAGGTGTGATACATTTTCACAAACATGTTTAGTCTTCATGGTAAACTAAAAAAATAACATTTTTTATAAACGAAACAGGTTTTTCTGAATTTTGGTGGGTTAGTGGTATTACACATATAAAAGTATGATCTTATTTTACTGTATAGTAAATAACACTTCCTTGATTACGTGTTAAGCAAATACCAAAGTTTGGAATTCTGTAACTTTTTTAATGATGAATATTGCTTGCCGTGTCTACCTTTTCCTATATTTGGGCTAGGAAGAGGCAGTCTGCAAAAACAAATACTTAAAAGAATGTGAGTTTATTGATAATATAAAATGTATTTTCTCTCTTTGACAAATTGTTGAAAACTTAGCCTAGTTATTAAACCCTTTGTTATGCTCTAAATTGTGTTTTTTATACTACATAAAGGATAGAAGTTAAATGAGCACATAAAATACTTTTTATTCTTATTTTGATAGACTATCATTGTGAATTATTTGATCTGTTTAAAGATAATTACTCCAGTGATTATATACCAATGCTATTGTTCATGTAAATTGAATTTCATTTTGGAGTAGATAAATGATGGATTTCAAGAATTATTTTCAACTTTCCAGGTAACAGTCTTACTAGAGACCAAAATAAGTCTACTCAAATAATTTACTGATGCTGAATACAAAATATATAGAGTTTCCCCCATTTGGAGAGGATAGAGTCTCAAGAACAAATTTTTATTATTTGAAATCTTGACTGATTTCATCATATTGCCTTGGTGAGGATCTGAGTTTTTATAAATTCAAACATGTAATTGTATTCTACTTTTTTAGCTGTGGGCAAATTCACTAGATAGCACACATGACAAATCATGTATTTTAATTAAAATACATGTAAAAATAATCAGAACTAAAATGTCCTTTTGCAGTTGTAGTACTACATTTAAATGGTGTTTAGATTTTTTTGTTATTTACTTTCTAATTTCAAAATATTTTGATAATGTTTCTAAAATAAGGGAGATTTACTTCCACTCTAATTTTAAGCACTTTTTGTTACTGTTGTTGTTTTGTTTTGTTTTGTTTTGTTACTGGGAATTGCATGCATCACCTCATGCCTCCCAGGTAGCGCTGTGCCACTGAGACATATACTCAACCCTATTGTTTTTAACAATAAAACCTCTTCATACTGAACAAACAGAAAATTACTAGGTATTCTTTTTAGAATAAAACTTTAATTTGTTCTGAGTAAACAGAAAATGATTAAGTATAAAATCATATTATGGCACAGAACCAGGGAAAGGAACATGAAAAAATTAAGCTATGTAAGATGCAGTAGTTAATAACCAATTTTTCCCACTTACACTGTAATTGCTAACAAATCTGGAAAAAAATACACAGAAGAGGAATTGATGTTTCCTGTCAGAAAGTGATAATGATTTATTTCACATGAAAATCCAAAACATTTTAAATAAATTAAAAATGGGTGTCAATGTGCACAATCACACACACACACACACACACACACACACACACCCCTCTACATATTAGGGTCTGTTAAGGGAACAAAGCCTAGATCATCAGTTCCTCCATTTGAGCATAAGAAAGATAAAGTTTTTAGTTGTGAAGTCCATATTTTAAACAAATAAAACAGAAAGCTACTTGATCCACTAGTTTGTCAAATTTCATTGGTAACCAGTCTTAGCAGTGCTGTACTCTCAGGAATTGATTGATTTATTTTTCCATCATAAAACTTTCCAATTGCTTCTTCCCAAGGTAACTTCAGGAGAGGAAGCAAAACTTTCCTTTGATCCTTTTCTTACTAAAATGAAGAAACTTGGCAAGACCTTAGAAAAAGCATTTGGTTTCTGTTACCAACTGTGCACTCCAAATCGGCTAAATATAAGGATTTGCACTATAGTAAGACATGAAGTTTTTTTTTTAATTATTGGAAAATAATCGATTAAAGATAAACTTTTCTCATTAGATGTTCAGGTGGTCCTTAGCAATGAGTTAATTAGGGGAAATCACTGTCATATCTTTTTACAGTATAGATTCATAATTGATCTTCATTTTAACTCATTAGCAAAGATAAACAAATGATTTAGTAAAGAAAATAATTATAATCATTTTAGACAAAAATGCTTACCTGTTAGTCTTTATTAAAAGAAAAAAAATAGTTGAAGAACATTTCAAGGTAAGTAGGAAAATTATGAGTAATGAACAATTTTAATATTTAACTTGGTCCAGTAAACTATTTTGTAGACATTCAGCTTGGAATGCTTACTTGCTTTTCCAATGACAAAAATTTACCAATAAATATAATAATTCTAATGTAATAATAATTCTAATATACTCTGCACTACATTAGACACGATTGCAAGATAAAAAGAAGATAGCTTTAAAGTACTGTTTTACCCTTAAAACTTTCCTGTCGATACCTCTGAGTTTCTGTACTTCATTGAATTCATTGAATAATAATAGATTAATCCTCTGATAGAATTATCCTATTCATAAACTATGGATATCAAGTTCTAATAATAGTGTAAATTCAAATTAAGCTCTGTTTTTAGTTATATGCATTTTGCAAGATTTTTTTTATTTGTAGTGACCTTGAATTCTCTAAGGTTATAAGTAAAAAGTGTAAATGTTCATCTGCATTTTTATGTACAGCAGAAAGCTGTATTTTGCACTAGATAAATGCAATCATGTTTTCCCATTTAGATCTTTCTTAGACCTCTGAATCAGGAAAAAATGAAGATACTTCACAGGATCAGAAAGTAATAGGCAACAAGAGGAGAATTGAATCACAAAATATAGTAGCTATTCCTTTTTGAATCTTACAGAGTAATAGGGTTTATATAAACATAAGCTAAACGGACCATTTTATATCCCTCTGAGATTTGCTGGGAAGCAATACTCATCAGAGCCAAACTTTACTCAGAATAGCACAACATATCTTCCACCAAGTACTTAGTCAGTTTTCATAGAAAAAGTCAGTATTTTAAATGGTGTCCTTATGAGAATAAGTCAGAACATTTATTTTCTGAAACAAAGAAATAAATTTGGGCTAGTAAATGAAGCAGAGTTTTTAGTAGGTCATTGTAATCTTCTGGCAGTTCTAAAAGTCTGTGTCCAAACCACCTAACTTAAAAACAAAAACTTCTAATTGTTTCTATAAGAAATTGATATGTTTATTTGAGGATTCCTGTGGTTTGTTCAATTCCAAAAGTGCCTTAATACCATAACTGTTTATAATTAGCAATGTGTCTAGAAGACTTAGCTAAAGAACATGTTAATTTTGCCTGACGATACTACTTTCATCTTGCATATTTACTTTCACAAACTCTTTTACTGAGTTTGTCTATTTGATTTATGTCAACTGACTACTCTTTGTAAAATCCCAAAATATATGAACGCCACTTTTATAAAATGTTGAAAGTTGTTTCCCTTACTGTTGTGTTTCACGCCTCAAACTGTATAAATATTTCTAATTTGTCAGTTTAAATAAGCATGATTCAATTCTGTGGTCCACTGGCTTTTCTTTCTTTACTAATTACTAAGTATTGCTAATTATACAATGTGATTTACTTTCAACACAAAAACACATGTGCCCAACATACACATCAGTATTGAAATTTTCAATTTGTATGCAATGTATAAGTTACAGTTGTTTAATATATTTATGGAATTCAGAACTCAAGTGTTTAGCGTGCTCTCACAGTTGTCTAAAATTATTAAGGAAATAAACAGTTCTGTTTCAGCTACTTGAAAACTAAAACAAATAACTTTGTAATTAAAAATATTCAAAGATTTAAAGTTTTAATCACAAAGAATATGCTATTTTCAATTTGTGACATGTGTCAAAGTCATAAATAAAAGTAGTCTTTGTTTACTGCTAGTTCTATACTAAACAGATTCATCTGAGTATGATTTCATGGATATTTGAAGTTATTAACTTGTATTCATCTTTATTATTAATTTTAAAAGGTATGTTATTATCATAATT
Organism: Hydrochoerus hydrochaeris; assembly: GCA_004027455.1. Classification (NCBI taxonomy): domain Eukaryota; kingdom Metazoa; phylum Chordata; class Mammalia; order Rodentia; family Hydrochaeridae; genus Hydrochoerus; species Hydrochoerus hydrochaeris. Next base: position 516,040 of record PVLA01000255.1, on the reverse strand, counting down.
GTTAATTTCAAAGGATATATATAAATAAAGCCATTGAATTTATAAAATTTTGCATGAATAGGTACTGTCACATATGTGTCATATAGGGAGTGCTAATAAATTTGAGTATAAAACCATGTCATTAATTTAAACAGATATTTCACATATCTGTTTATATAGGTTTTAGAGATTGTAATCCATAATTATACATATATTTAATAAAATAAATACAAAATATAGTAAAATAATTAAGATGGGAAATACATTCTTATATTTTCTATTGTACTTTAAATTTAACATTTATAAATTTGTATACATTAGAGACTTTGCAAATTTTTTATATGTTAAATAATCATTCTACTTTCAGTATGTTTTATTTGTTTGCACAATATTTCCTCTACCAGCACAGCCAGTAAATGGAAAATAAAGTCTGAAATATTTATGAATAAAGTGTTTCACATGCATATTGTTAAGAACACAGGTATACTCTTCTTTCATGTGAATTAATTAAAAATGTACTAGCCCATTCAAAAACTGTGAATGAAAAAATGGCTCCAGATTGTTTCATTTTCCTTGGGCTACTGCTGTATCACCAAACAGAACAAATCAACCATTCCTGTTTCCTTTGAAAAAGTGCATTATTTTCTTACCCTTCTGGGGTGATTCTTTGTACTGGATGTATATTTTATTGTCTGAACCCTAATTAATGCCAATATATAGTGTCATATACCTTTTAAAAAAGCATAATACAAGTTTGTTGGGAATATATTTTGCTAAATCAAAACTTCCAAGGATAAAAGTAGTACTGTTTGAAACCAAAATCAACATGATAAAATTCTTATTTCCTTACATATTCAAGCTACTACTCCACATGAATACAATGATTTGAGAATTTGGCTGATAGACAAGCAGCTTGATACAATAAATGGTGCCAAAAAAATCAAGAATTACATGGTACTATAAAAGAAAATTATGTTTATTTAAAAAAGAGAATTTTATATTTTTGCATATTAATCTCAATTAGTCATTTGGGGAAATGTTAATATATATTTTTAAAGAAATAATAAAGATGAAGAAAGCATTTTACATATGAAAATGCATTTTTTAAAAAACTAAAAACCTAGAGACATTCTAAGTATTTTGCAAAAGCTATCTAGAGCATGATGGTATTTAACATTTCATTAGCATTATTAGTATGATAGAAAGCTTGGACATTAACAGTCATATTATATAATTTTTTCAAAGATTAATTAAGTCACTATATGAATTTGGATTTCCACAGGTCATGGAATGGCTTAAAAAATGGCAGGAGGTCAGGAAAAAAAGAAAAAAAGAGTTCCAATACCATTTAACCACACAAAATATTAGGATTCCTTGAAAATTTGTGAATGATATCTTCTGTGGTTTTGGTTCTTCTTGTAGTTTATTTGTTTCATAGAATAAAAACTTTTGTTAAAGTTAAATTCCATCAAACAGTCAAAATGCCCATCAACTGTAGAGTGGATGAAAAAGATGTGTTATTTTTATATAATGGAATATTACTCAGCTATAAAAAATGATGATCTTGAGGCCTTCATAGGTAAATGGAGGCAACTTAAGACTACCCTCATAAGTGAAATAAATAAGAATCATATTTATAAATGCCACATTGTGTCTCTAGTATAAAAAGTAATAAGAACTGTAGGAGTAATAAAACCCAAATGTGTAATTGCTATTGTAAAAAAGAGAGGAAAAGAAAGTGCTGTAAACAGTATGCTTAAGTGTTTAAGATAGATAAACATATTACTAAGTTTCTGTTGGATCAATCAGCAGAACTGTTTGCAGTCTGGCTGTTTGAATGTCCACTTTGTATGCTTTAATTTTGTAACTTGAACAACTATTTCTAAGATAACAGTATGTAATTTATCAACTAGTGATTTCTTAGTGTTTATTTTTTTGAAATTCTATATTATTTCTACCCTTTTTTCTGTTTTGCTTTTTTTCTTTTTAAATAACATTTTTAAAAAAGTGAGTGCACAGTTGCGTTCACAACTGACTTGTCAGAAGACGTGCCACGACTCCTCCCAGGACGATGGCTGGGCTGAGGGTGACCTGGAGAGGCATGTCTCCCTCCCGGGTTCCTCCTTTCTTTCTTTGCTTCCTGATTACCATGAACTGAACTCTTCTTTGTCTGTCATTTTTCTCAGCTATCCTGTTTCTGCTGAACATGGAATTTGTGACCAGAATAAATTTTTTCCTTTAAATTGTGGACGTTGGGCATTGTGTCTCAATGGTGTGGGAAAGCTAGGACAGCACGGAATAATACAGACAAAATTAGAGTGAATTGGAAGAATGAGAGATTTTTAAAATATACAATCTACTACCTCTTCAAGTAAATGCCTTTTGAGAAGACACCTACATAATGACAAAAGGCTTATATTTTCCGGAACAAAAGACAACAAAACAAAAACAATTCTGAAACTATAAAAAGTGACATTTGTTCAAGAATGCTTTGGTTTCAACAGAGAAATTCAAACAGTGCAGTAAATTAAAAGAAAAAGCCTAAAATATTCAGGTCCTCATGCCTAGGAGTGAATACTGCCTTCTATGACGAAAGGGAGCTTTGCAGATGTGACTAAGAATGGTGAAATGAGGGTATTATCTTGGATCATGTAAATGTAACACATCCATATTCACATCTGTCTTTATGAAGCGGAGGTGGAGGGATGCTTGGCTACAGGAGATGGCAAGGAAGAGGAAGGAAGGGGTTGGTGTGATGGGAAGAAGGACTCACCAGCCAAGGACTGCAAAGCAAGAAAAGGTAAATAAGCACACGCTGCCCTGACGCATCGAAAGTTTTGTTGACTTTGACCTGATTTTGGACTTTTAGCCTCTTGAGATATAAGGTAACTTTGTGTTGTTTTAAGGCAATGTGTTTGTGGTAATTAGTTAACTGCAATAATTGGCAACAAATTCATGGCAAAAAACCAGACAATCACTTCAGAAAGGCAGTAGGGTCTGAGTCACTTGAGGCACAATAGAAAGGTAATAGTAAAAGTAAAGAATATCAGAAGCACCTGTTCATTTTGTAAGCAACAGATTTCAGTGCAGATCTAGATAGTTACTGTGGTTGAAGACGGGGAAGTCTTATATATTTCAAGGTGGAGTTGGTAGTACATGCTGATAGTTAGGGAGTGTGGAGTGAAAAACAGGAATTATCCAGCAAACTGTAGCAGCCGGGTCCCTGGGCACCATTCCTGAGAGAGGGCTGCCTGATTATGCTGGCTGGTTGAAAGGTAATCAGGAGTTAATATTTGGTCAATGTTCTATTTTAAGCAATGGAGTTGCTTTAAACTTGAACAAATGAATAAGAACTCACTGATAAGGAACATCCAGGGACAAGTAGCTCTTGACACTCAATTCCCATGGGACACCTACAGCCATATCATTACAAACAAAAGATAAGAAGTCTTTCACATGGACAACAAAAGCAAACTGTTATTCTTTTATGTTTTATAAAATAGTTCTCTATCCAGGTTCTTCACAGATAAAATTTTAAAAATTCCACTTTGAATTTAAATTCAAGCTAACCTTTTAATTAATATTTGAGGAAAATTGTGGCAGGCAAAATAAAAGACACTAAGTTTAAAAATTAAAATGCTAATAATTTATGTGGATAATGTGATGATAAACAAAGTCACAAGTTAAAAATCAGTAATCTCACAGAGCAAGGAGTTTAATCAAGAAACAGTGTGGGACTTCAAAAGTTTGGGATGATAGCTCATATTATACTAAGTCAAAATAATTTTGGAATGCCCCTAAGGTAATCACTGCCAAGATAAAGCTAATAAAAATTCTAATGATGGTAACATTTCTAACAGTAAACAAAATAGTAAGTTTACTGTGAGTTATCACAAGTAGATTCCTACCAATATGTATATATGTTAATTGTGTTAATTGACTATTCAATGTAAACACTATATTCAATGTAAAGCTATTCAATGTAAAACACTATAAACAATGCTACATATCATAGATCACACAAATAGGGCACTCTTTTGAGAAAGTCTTTGATATAGTACACAGTATTTCAGCACAGTAGAACAAAGCTAAATAAATTTGAATGCCCATAAAACATTGATTTGTCTTAGATAAACATGTTATATTAAGAAAAAGTAATGACAATTTCAGGGAATGAATGAATAACAATGACTTTTTAAAAAGACATGTCAACAATTTATTAAACACTACATGGACTGTGATTGGTCCTTAAATTTTGTAGTAGGATCTATGTCAGTAATAATAATAATTATTATTACTGACATATATATATATATATATTACATATATATATATGTAATATCAAAGGCATACCTTTTCCCACATACACATTCAGTAATGATGTTTGTCTCTATTAGTTATAAACAGCCATATAAAGTAATTGATAATGGAATTATTAAAAGCTATAGAAAATAAAAGCCAAAACCTAAAGATTATATGCTATAAAATTTTCTTTTTTTGTTTTTGTCTTTTGTTTGTTTGTTTTGGGTACTGCGGATTGAACTCATGACCTCACACTTGCCCGGCAGGCACTTATGCCACTGAGCTAAACCCCTAGCCCAAAAGTCTCTTTATGATAAGATTGGGAAAGACAAAAATTTGAACAGAGTTCAAATGGTATCCATGGGATGGACTGGGATTGGGGGAGGAGTAAATGACAATTGGGCAGGAAGGAATTTTGAGGATCATGAAAAATTTTTTTCATTTTACTGGTAGTATTCATTTATCAAATACACACTAACTGTATACTGAACGGCCGAATTTTGCAATATGTAAGTTATACTGTAGCCTGGCTATTAAAAAAAAAGTAAAATAAAAAGTTACCCTTTTGAGAATCTTGAAAAACACTATACTTTGTTCTATAGTCCTGGAGTTCTATAATTTATTTTGAAATCACGAATTTTCATCTATTTTTAACTTACCACGTCTTTATTCAGAAATCTTACGTTTATATTCAAACATAACTCATTTGCATTCAACCCTGAGGCTAACACATCTAAACATCTTATAAAAGGAACAGGAAATTGTTCACCTTTTTTTTACCATTGTTTTTCAGTTTGTTGATAGGGAAGCAAAACAAAAGAACAATAAATTGGCTCAGTCAAGTTCTAAATATTACAAAAATATCAATAAAACCTTAATGTAAATAAAACCAGAAAAATCCTTGTAGCTAGAGAAACAAATATAAAGCCCAAGCTTTGTTTTTTAATGACTAGCAGCATACACTTAGGATCAAATTTTAACAGCGGAGGTAAGACTCTGTACGTGAATGGAAATCAACAGACTGAGCTCACAGCTTCATGATTCCTCATACTCTGACTTGACTTAAAAAATTAGAGGCTGTTTCCCCTCCTGTGAAGGAATAGAGCTGGTTTGTCAGTGGCCATTAAGTGTCCTTCATTAATGAATGCTTAAAAATGATAAGGTCGTGCTAAATTTATTTTGAGAAATAAACATCATCTTAGAGTTCTTAAAGTTATAAATATATTCTAATTAAATGTAATATGAACAATGAACATAATATTCACATACATGTATTTGTAAGTAATTATCATGTAGATATTTGAAAGCAGTATTTATATTCATATTATGAAAAAGATCAAGAGATTAGGTAATAAGACAGGATCCAGTGGGGATCTTGTTATCCTAATTCTACATATTCATACAGTAAAATTGCTAGGTTGCTTCTTTGAATTCCAAATTTATAAATTGTAATCTTTCAACTTTCTCATAACCAGTAAGTATGTTAACTAAAAATATCTTAAGTGAACAGTTAAATTGATCATTATTTTTCACAATTGTCAATTTTGGGAAATCTGGAAAGAGAAGATGAGAATTAAATAAAAATAACTAGCACATATATTTTAAAGCTAAACAATACTTATTTTTTGCTAAGTTTCAACTTTTTAAATTGAATGTATCACAAATTTGATGCCTGAGGTACCAGTATCAAAGTAAAAACCTTAATAGAAAATATATAAAAGAAAAAACTTCCACCATAAGCAAGTAAGGTCCTCTAGTATAAGTCAGTACAGGATGATGTGAGTTATAACGTGGTTGGCTACAGACAGAGTTTATAAGAAGCTGAAAAGGAATATGAGTTACACACTCAGGCTCCCCATGGATGGATGCATTCTACAAAGAAGGGCATTAGTTCTTGGGTCATGGTGTCCCTTGTGTTCTTACAGGTATTCAGTGAACATTAGGTATCTGACCCAAATAGTGTACTATTATTTCTTCTTTGTGTTTCATGCTAAAAAGCTCTTTGGAATGATAAATTAAAAAAGTATGAAGTGTAGCTTTTGGACATCAGTCTTTCCTAGGAATTACACTGCACTAAGCAGGCATTGTTTTTCCTTATCTTTTATATTTTGAGGTTTCATGAGGGAATTCCAGAATGAGAGCAAGCTGTGACAAGAATCCTAAGTCATGTCTCCTACTTGTCCTTGTTAGCTGGCTTGAGGAAATGATTCCAGAGACAAGAAGATAGAAGCCATACAAAAACAGAAATAAAACCTGGATGTCACATTGGTGTCAAAGTAAAGCTGAGGAAATTTAGACAGCACAGGAGCCTAATCTTCAGTCAACCTCTATTTGATTTTCATAAATAGAATTTCATTTGAAGTACCAAACTGAAACTGAGACTGAGAAATGAGCCTGCTTATTAAGATGTGTCCAAATCAATTGTTGTCATGATAAGTTGCTGGCTTTCAACTTTGGATTTACACTGTGAGTCACCATATTAGTATATTTTGGGGGGAAATTTTTAACCCTATGTTTTTACCTCAGGATACAAATATGATCTTGGGCATTTGGGAAATCACTACTAAAAAGGTCAGATACTTGGCAAGTAACTAGTATAAAAGCTTCAGTGGAATAATAAATCTTAAAAGATCTACATATTTCTTTATATTTTACTTTTTGTTCCAGGACACATAAAGTTATGGGAAAAATGTTTCAAATACATTTCTTGTTCTCTTACAAAGATGTGTGTATATTTTAGGTCCAGATCAAAACATAGGAACCCTCTACAATTTTCAGAATTAAAGAATGACACTTAGGATAGCTAAGATGATTGTGCTCCAAATTCTATAAGGTCGTAAAACAAAGCAGTTAACATTCATAGGACTGGAACAATTTTGCATGTTTGTTTCTGGTGACCTGAGGATCTCTTGAAGATCACTATGTAAAATAACAGCTTTAGTTCTGTTACTACCATCTTGTTTTGAAGGCCTATATCGTCATTGTTTTGGACTCTTTGCTATTATTTATTTTTCTTTATGGTTTCTTATTTTTCTAGTAATCTGTCTTGTTTTGTTTTGTTTTGTTTTGTTTTCCCCTCTAATACAGAAAGGATAGGTATACATGTAGAGGCTTATACATGCCTAGAACTTCTCCTAAACAGTTTACGAGAATCGATTATATTATGTGTGACGAAATGAACAGCTTACTTTGAAGAAAACAGACATTATGGTATCCATTGCTGATTCTGTATCATCATGTTGTGAAATCCAATAATGCTTTTATTCTTTGTTTAGAGTGGTTTTAGTATGTTTTGTATTATTTAATTTCAACATCCATGAAGGTATGGACAGCTATTTTGAAGAAAACAAGAGATATGGTAGCCATTGTTGATTTTCCTATTGCCTGGTTTTGAAGGCCTGTAATGCCTTCATCACTCTGTTCTGATCAGTTTTATTTTATTTTGTTTTGTATGAATTCATTGTGTGTGAAGATATAGCCAACTATTTAGAAGAAAGTAAGAGACATTATGGTAGCCAGTGATGATCTCCTGTTGTTTTGCTTTGAAATCTGTGTCACTTACATTGTTTTTTTCTGATCTGCTTTGTTCTGTTTTGTTATGTTTAGTTTTACCCTTTTTAAAATAAAAAAAGAATTAAAGAATGACAGTAATTGATTAATTATTGGAAAATAATTCTGTGTAGTACAATAATAATTCATTAAAGAAACAAAGCTAGCAGAAAGGAGGAAAAATTCACATTCAGATATAAAATAATTTTCTTTTAAATTTATAAATAGAAACCTTATTGTTTGATTACTTTCAAAAATTATAACTTTTAACAAATGTATAACATATAAAATCATATACAGGTTTGGCATTACATACTTAATGGTAATAACTGAAACAGATTAGAATATCTAGTTAAATTAAGTATCTATATGGTTTTGCAGAAACAAATGTTTTAACTCTCTAATATCATTTTTCCCTAAATTTTTCATTTAATAATAAGTTACTAACATTATCATTACTGACATATTTCAGACACATCCAAAATCAAATCTATATATAATGTAAATATACTATAGAAATATTTTTGCATGCATGTATATATTTGTATAAGTGAGTATGCACTATTCATAAATGAATGCATTTAACAATGATTACACATTTTTCAACTTCTCCATGTATTTTTCTGTAAAGGGACTGAATGAATTTTAAGTTATAATGTCTATTTGTGAAAGTATATTTCATAAATAATAAGAGAAAGTTAAAATATATATATTTTTCTTTGATCGCAATGTTAAATATAGCTATAAATATCAACTCAGAGACTTATAATCACTAAAACAAAATGATTACCCAATGTTTCTCCTGTCCTCATCCTTCTGCAATATCTTCATCTCCTCGATGCTACACCAGTGTGTATTAATCACCTAAGATGTTGAACTTATTTCTACTTTCATATGTTCTTTCCATTCTTCCTGCACTTATTAATAGAACCAACATGCCCTAAACTGCTCTTACCCAGGATCTTAATGTACCACTTCTTTACACCATCCAAGAATCCATCCTTATATCTTTTAGTGTCATAGTCTTTCTTTCTTTTTTGTTTTCATTATCCCTACGTTGAATCATATATTCTACACTGTAAATTTCCATCCAATCACTTTTTTGCTTCCAAGCAAACTTTATACATTAATGCCAAGTAAATGTGCAAAAGGAGAGCTGGGCTGCTTTAACAGGCTACTCTGATGGCCTCACTGATTTCTCAGAGACATGGTAGACAATATGCCTGTTGTTTCTCCCTCTCTCCCTTCTAACCTCCCTTCCTCACTCTCTTTCTCTCTCTTCCTCCTTCCCTTCCTCCCTCCCTTCCTCCCTCCCTTCCTTCCTCCCTCCCTCCCTCCCTCCTTCCTCCCTTCCTTCCTTCCTTCCTTCCTTCCTTCCTTCCTTCCTTCCTTCTTTCCTCAGTTTCTTCTTCCCTTCCAACCAAAGTGAACTGATCACATGCTCTGTGTTCCTCCTATTGGTCAGTATCACATTCTACTTTTTCCTTGACTTACTGTGTGTGTACCTGTCTTTTCTGTTTAGGGCTATGACATTGAGGGTGGACACTCTTTAATATCATTGTTTTCCTTATGATGTCAAGAACATTATTTTGCTTGATTCACAGCTAACTGTTACATAAATGAATGAGTGAGGAGTTAGTGGTTTTTATATTTTTCCTTTATTTATATGTATAGTTGAGATTTAACTGAATGATTTTACATAAAAAAGAGATCACAATGAAGTAGGGAAGTAATATCAAATAATATTTGCAGAGTAGGACTTTATAAGCACACAGCCATTGACTTTCAGGTTAAAGCTACTAATAAGAAATCATTTTCATTAATTTATAATTTCAACAAACCCTTTTTGTTGTGTAGGAATTCCGGGTAGCAAATGATCAATGATAAGAAATGATTTATACATGACTTATCTATTTGAAAGAAAGGCTGAGAACGAGTTCACAAATATTTAAATTTAATGATATTGATACCAAAATTTCTTTCCTTACACAACAAAAGAACATATTCAGAGTGAAAAATATTAAAACATTATAAGTCTGTTCCTTTGCAGTAATATGACTCTCATAACCTTTATATATTGGTGATCCCTCAACATTTTTTTTGCCTATTTGTTTTCCTAAATTTGATGTTTTTTCTAAATGTATGAACTTTTAAATCATACATATTGCAAAACTGTACCCCAAACTACTTTTATAAATTGACTATTTATAAATGTTGTAGAAGCCCAAATGAAGACAAATCCTATCAAATCCTTAGTACTTTGCTTCATAGGAGGTACAAAAAGTAGCATATATTGTGGTCTTACCTGATGTTGCAAGATGTCAACTTATTACCTGCTAAAGAATATAAGAGATGACTTCCTAGCTGTTTCTTGAACTACTGTACTTTATGAAAAGCAAAGTCTAAATCCATAACCCTCTTTAAATGCCACAAATATTTAAGTACATCCTTACATGAAGCTTCCTGTTATTCCTTTTAATACTTCAACACAAGGCTAATGAACTGCATAGAGCTTTGTGCCTTTCTTAAATTGGAAGTCACGTTTAATAGAATGCCTGCTTTTAAATTACATTAGCAACACTCTGTAAACTGATATAACAAAACATCTGCTTGGTTAACTAACTTTAAAACTTAAAAAATAATAACTTCAATAATTCATCACAGAACCACAGCTCCACAACCCTTAGCAAAATGTACTGATGTGTATAGTGTTAACCAGGCTTGCTTCTGTGGGGAAACTAAATACAGTTAGGAATAGTGTGTTCTAAGGACTAACTACCAAACTGACATAGCCACTAAAAGCGGTCGCCAGCGAGGCCTATTTCCAACGGGAAACAATTTCCTCTGGCAGCTCTTGAAGTCTGCTTTTGTAGGAAATTGCCTCTTGGAGCATATAAAGCTAATTCATGGCTGTTCCCAGAACTCGTGCACACCCGGCTGGAGCTCCCCGGTGGAAGAGGCTGCCTTGTTGACAGAAGCAGGCTCTGTTCTTGGCAAAGCTCCAGCTGTTTGTGTGGAGCCAGTCAGATTAGGTTGAAAGCCTCTAAATCTTCCAAAGTGTCCCCAGGAAGGGAATATAAAATGGTGATGGTGCTATGGCAAGACCGGGGAACACAGCAAAGTCATGACATTTGTATTTGGCCTTGTCATTGTGATTCAATAACACAGAATTTGCTAGTAGATTCAGCAGAGGTCACAACACAAAATGATGAATGACCCACAGTTCTATTTTTTCCTGCTGCATCTGTGTTATACGCTGGCTTAACTTTTCTTTGAGGTTTGCTATGATGCTACAAAATGTGTCCTCCTAACCAACCAGCCATAAAGACAAATAATATATTTCAAACCATGATGCCTATAAATATTTGAATTCATGAATTTAAAATTAAATGAACTTTTTTTCTATTCACAGAAAATTTTAAGAAGCATCCATATATTATAAAATTAAAAGAGAAAGCTGCTTTTAGCTTGACCATCTCCTAATCCATTAAATATAAATTTATTAAAAGAGATTTTCAAGGACAATAAAAAAGTTATTTACTCAAATATAAAAAGCAAGGTATAAAAAGCTTGAATATGACATTAGGCATTTAATTCAAGATAAAGGTTCAAAATCAGAAGCATATCAATTTAAAATATAAAAGAAACAGCATTCCTTTTTCCAGGTGTGAGAAACACTGAGATTTGAGCATGAAAGGAATGTTGAGTTTGTTGAAACATCAGAAACAAAGAAAACAGCTGTGCAAAGAATAGATAGGAATAAAATTGAGAAAACATTTAATCACATGGGGAAACAAAGTTGAAAGAAGCTGTGTATTCGTTTGAATATGATATTGCCCACAGTAGTGAACAGTGAAGTCAAAATGAAAAGTCAATTGTGTGATAACCTTAGCCAGTGGCTTAACATTTCTTAGGGGAAAAATCTGATATGAGGTCTTCTCAATCATCCAGAATAGATCTGATGACTGGCATATATCATAAACATTTTTGTTATGCAAATTTTACAACTTTCTTTTACCACTTCATTCATAGCTAAATATTATTTTCATCTATATTTTATGAAACTTTGAATGTTTCCTTTGGTGTTAGAATGATGCCTCATCTTGTCATCCTATCAAATTTCTTGGCCTTCATAAAAATACCACTCAATAATCCCTTACTTTATTATTCTTTGAGCACAAGCCTGACCAGCACAGAAGATAAATTCATATTCTGGACATTTACATCAGCTCTTATCTTAGTAAATAGTTTTTACTAATTTATCTACCCTTACTTAAAGAAAATGAGCCAGTTGAGATGGAGATACAATTCTCACCCTCCTCTGTATACTTTTTTCCTCATTAGTGTCTACAAGAGTTTCACATTCTTTGTGGATTTGGATAAATGTTTCAGAATAAAACTGCCATTAATTAACAACTTTTTTAGCTTTTGAATTTTTTTTTGCTGTGACTGGTAGGTAAAAGGAAAATTTTGGATTAGGTTATTTTGGCTTGATTTCTACATTCTGTATGGTCTAGCTGAGATATCCGGAAAAGACATTTCTCTGAGACTCAGTACTTTGCTTTTTAAAAGTCTGCCTCATCCAGTTGGCCAAAGGCACAAATATATTCATGTAGAATAAGTGTTTATGAAAAATCTAGCACATGATCCTAGTCAAAGTATGCTCTAAAAATCAGTATCCTCATGATCCATTGCCATCCTCAATGAATGAGACTCCCTGTGTAGAATTCGTGTGAAGATTTCTGTGGCAAATGAACTCATGACTGTAATTGCTAGGTGTTAGAATATGCCAGAATTATGAAGGTCAATGTGTCTCAGCTAGTATGTTTAAGGTCTTGCTAGCAGACAATCTTTTGTTTTTAATTATTCTGACTTAATTCCAAAATCTTTCAGAATGAATTCTTTTAATTTTCTCTGCAATTTTTTTCCAAAAGGAAAGAATCACTTCTTTCAAGCAACAGCCAAGGAAATACATATTACATTCAAACAAATGACAAAATTGATGTCAAAATTTTCAGCAGAAATGATGGAAGGCAGAAGGCACATAGGGTGAATTCCTCATTAAAGACTTTCTTTTCCCAGTGTTTCTGATATTAGAGTAAAATTACAAATATAAGAATTAATTACACTCAGTCATAAAATAATACCACCAATCAATATAGAGGTGGAGGCATGCACAAATAAACAGATACTATTAGTATTCACATTAAAACACTCTAACATATAATGAATAATGGGCTTGTACACATCTTATTTATAAAAATGAACTGATAAAGTTGCTGAATCTTTGAGTTGGACATTGCTCTGTATATTTGACATTGTTATGTTATTTAATTCTCTAAGAATTTTATGAGAGGTGTCATTATAAATCCCGTTAAAATTGAGGCTACAGATACAAAGAGGGGAAATAGTTGATCAACCTCACACAGGAAGGAAATGATTGAGATAAAAAGTCTTGAGCTGTGCACTTCAGTCAGTCTCTAGCTTCATGTTCTTATGACAGTGATGAGTTGTTTCCCACCACGCTAGTGAGCAAAGGGTAGTAAAGTGGAAATAAAGAGCACAGCAGCCACTAGAATGAAGAAAGTGTATCAAATGGTGCTGATAATCTTGCCTTTTTAGAATATAAAAGAATGTTTTTTAAAAAATAAAAAAATAAAAACAATGATACAAAATTTCAAAACAAGATAGTAGGAGACTAACAATGATGAAAACATTGCGTACTTTTATCTTCGAAGTATTTGCTTATATTACAAGATATAGGCATGAAAAAATTGATAAGACAATATAGGCTCAAACCTTTTTTCAGTGAACTAAATAGAAATTAGTAGTTTATCTTAACTACTATATAAATATATATATTTTTCCCCTTCCTTCTTTTCTCCTTTCTCCCATTTCAGTTTCTCTTTCCTTTTAAGAAGCTTCTTCCCATTTCACAATATCTATTGTAAAATTTTGATCTTATTTTTTTAAGTTTCTTCCACTAGAAAGACAATGTGATGTTTACACATGTGGGTCTGATTTATTTCACTTAGGAGCATGGTCTCAAATTGCATCCATTTACCTATAAAAGCCTTGAGCTTTTCTTTCTTTGTACCTGAGTAGTACTCAACAATATGCTGTACTCAAGAAACGCATTTAACCCAAAAAGAAACCCATAGACTAAGAGTCAAAGAATGGAAAACAATCTTCCATGCAACAGGAACCCAGAAAAAAAAAAAAAGCAGGGGTAGCTATTCTGTTTGCAGACAATGTGAACTTCAAACCAAAAAGGATCAAAAGAGATAAAGAAGGTCACTACGTACTTGTTAGGGGAAAACTTCAAGAGGAAGAGATAACAATCATAAATATGTATGCACCAAATACAGGATCACCCAGCTATATAAGACAAATGTTAACAGACATGAAAAATCAAATAAGCAATAACACAATTGTAATTTATATCTAATAAATATTTACATAGCACTTCAGGTTTGCTAGGTACTTTTTTAAATGTTTCAAAGTATTATCTTGTTTATTCCTTACTAACTAAGGTACCAATGATGGGTTCATTCTACTGAGAGGGAAATGATGAACAGAAGGATGCATGCAATGTCCAAATGAGGCAAGAATGAATAATGGACTCAGAGAGGTCAAATTCCAAAGTCTCTGTTCAGAACTGCTGGTCACTGCACTATCTTTAAAATGTGTTTGTCTTAGACATGTTTCCATTGAAAAGCCTGATTTCTCTTCTTTTCCTCTACACTCTTATTGATATATTTCTCATTTTTTTCAAGCAATAAGAAAGATAAACAGCAAAACTGCACAGTGAACAGAAACTGTTGTTCTTATCTCTTCTAGAATCCTTTACAAATCAACATGTTGCAATCCATATGCTCATGTGACTTCCTCTGGGAATAGCAGTATTCTAAGTCACCTATGTGTAGCAATGAAGTTTTGGAATTTTTTGTCAAATACCTTTCAAAAAGGTTAAAACAAGCCCTTGCAATAGACATTGCTACCCAATATGATTGCCAAATATGTAACATTGGGGGTTAATGTCAAGAGCTGCTTTCCCATTTTAAGCAAAGAGTGCAAGAAAATGCAATAGTGTTAGGAAGAAGGTGTAAATGAAACTGAATTCTAAATGCTGATGAAATGTAAAAATGTTAAAGTTAAGGCATAAACATTTTTAATGAATCTAACGCATTATGCCAAATTTTCTAAGTTTTTACTCATTTTTATGACCAAACTTTCTAAATATATATTCCTGTAAATAATATATATTAAATATTTAATTTCATATTGTCTTTTTCTCATCTTTCTGTTTTCTATAAACTTTAGTATCGTCTAATTGAAATGTCACTTCATTTTTTTCATTAAAGGTCTCCTGTAGATATTCTTCTTTTGTTTAAAAAAATGTACATTAAAAAGACTATCTAAGCCATACTGGGCACTTTTAAAGTTTATATTTTAAGGAGTGCTTTAATTTAATCTTGAAAATATTCATACTTTTAAAAAATCCTTACAGTTTGTGCAGATTTATTTGGAAAAATATGTTCTGAATTTAGTATAAATAAAATAAGCACTTTGTACATATTCATATAAACATTAAGAATAATGTAAAAGATAACCAGATTTTCAAGAGGAAACTTACTTTGATATTAGTAGCTAAAATGTGCTTGATATATTTTACAATCTTTTGTTCTACCTCATTAAAATTAAACCAATATTAACTCAATTCTTCATACTAGCATGAAAAACTACAGTACATAAAAACTCATGTGGATATTTGCATTTTAATATTACAATTGAAATAAAATGTGTTTGTAACCATGTATTATTACAAACAGCTAAGTATAAGTGCTATGTTTCTCTTTTTTCTCAAAGAGGAAAATATGATGTACAAGAATTATTTACATCAATTCATTCTTTTGTTCTGCTTATAATGTATGACGTGCTAATCTCTGGTAACAGACTTTATTCAAACAAGAGAAATGCTCACATTTAAAATGATGGCACTTATGTGAATAATACAGAACAAAAAGGCACAGCAAACGTATTTTGAAATGGTACCAAAAAATCCCTCAAATTATTATCCAAATTGTACTTTTGTAAACTGAAAAATACAATAATGAAATTTTAATGATTTTTCTAATGTACTTTATACAAACATTTTGAAGAGCATTACAAACTTTAAGATAATATTATGATTTTAAATATTTATAAGTGCTATCTCATAAAAATTATGTAATATATTTAAATATATGTAACATTTATACACAGCAATCATTTTGTGGTTTTTGTTCAATTTATTCTTCTCCCTTATTCTCTCTCTTTCTATTGTTTCTTTCTCTCTCTCTCTCACACACACTCTCTCTGATATCAGGAGTTTAATTCAGGACATCACACTTGCCAAGCAGGCACTATGCAACTGAACCATATTTCTGGTCCAAGATTCCTTTCTTTCTTGAACTCCAAATTCTTACTTCTAAAAAATTACATTATACTATATCTAGATATAGCAACAAAATTTCCTATACGCTAATTCCCAAATTTCTTTTTAAGCACTCAAATGGTTAAGTACCCAAATCTAATTTTTTCTTCTCTAGCATCTTTTCTTTGTTAAACTGGACCTAGACCCTTTCCTTCTGTTCCTTTCTCTCACAGCCACCTAGACCCTTTCCTTCTGTTCCTTTCTCTCACAGCCAGCCGTGCCAATCGCATCTCTGAAACGTTTTACCATGAAATGGTATTCCCTATACCCTTTGCTGGTGACTTCTGTAATCTACTTCTCCATTCTCACTCCTATATCATCAATATTTTTTCAAAAATATGTCTCTGATATAAGCAGACATTTAGCCCTCTGCCTCAGCTAATTAGACTTTTATATCTTCAGTGATGTTCACAGTTTTGACTTAGATCCTTATTCTTGTGCTACCACACTTCTCAACACTTGGACTTATTTTCCTCTCTTATTCTAGGTCTAAGATTTCAAAGATAGGCTGGAATTCTAATAAAAGTTGAAAAAATACAGGGAATTATACAGTTTTCATTCAATACACTTCTTGATTCACAGAAACCCAAATTTTTTTTTCCATATTTCACCTTTGAGTCATACTTTGTCAAATAGTTACCCAATGTCTTAGTGTCATGGACACTGTAATTTGTCATTTCACACCATACTGGTGATGGTGATATCACGGTGTGGTGAGTGACCCAGTTTCTGTCCTGCTTGGTTCACGTGTCTCTTTCTTCACTAGTCAAACCACTAAGACCCCCAAACTTATACTCAAATCTATTAAACAACATTAGAAAACATTTAGCACAATAATTTGTTTACAACAATATATCCTACACAGAATTCAGTTACTCAAAACTCTTGTATGATATTATAAATAAAATATTCCTATTTGAAGGAAAGTATATGACTTGATTTTTTCTGACTTAAAGTTTTATTTTGCATTTATAAATATTCAAAACATTTTAAAATATGGTTACTTCAAAAATTCAAATAACTCCTGATTTATTTGTGGAGATAGCATGCTCATGCAAAGTGAAATGTTTGAATAAAACTGATAGCCAACTTTGACAAAAGAAGCATGCAGAGAAGCCTCTTTGATCTGTTAACTACTCTACCTTATTGTGTAGTCTTTACTTCACAGACCAACTCATATAATAATCCTAAAGAAGAAGCATTTTAAATGTTAACTTGTGAAGCAAAAATGCACTTGTAAGAAGGAGAAAACCACAAAATGTAGAGACGTAAGTAGTGATATAGGAATAGATTTGATTTCACTCTAGTAGGGCAGTTTTTCCATATGCTACTTCGAGTGTTTCTGTTGTACATCTGTTGCATGACAAACGTAAAATGGTTGGGTTCACTATCAATTACAGGCTGGAACAAGTAAGATTTCAATTACAACAGGAGAGCAAAACAGCTGGGAAATCCCCAAGGGGCGGTACAAGAACCAAAGGGGTGAAGCAGGCATCATAATGGTACATTGCACACTACTAATTAGGGAGAAATGAAGTCAAGTTAAAACAAAATATACCCCCTAGATGCTCTGCCTTGTAGAGACCACTTGGGTACTGAAAACAGTACCTTTGTGTCTTGTCTCAGTCTGGATTCTCATGTAATTGTTGCTTCATGAGCTTAAGAAAGCTCTGGCATAAAAGTATCTTAATTTTTTTAAGATAACTTATTTTTTTAAAAATGGAGCACGATTAAATTTAAGTACTAAAATCATATCCAAATATTTTTAAAGGCCCAATATCTTTAGAAGGTTTCAAAGTAAAAACAGAACAAAATTATGATAATGATTTCTTCAATAGCCTGCAGCTCCCTAAATAAGGAATGTATAAATATAGGAACATATAAAAGTCTTCTTGACAAACATCAAGGCTCTTATGCTATGTAGGTTGCATGACAATTAAGAGATTTCCCCAATATGCCTGTTTTTCATATGTTTAATTAAGTGAACTCTAAGCAGTGCAAATTAAAACAGCATAATATGCTATTGAAAATAAATTATTTTTCTCTAACATAGGATCTAGTAATAGACCAAAGAATTAGCCACAGGTTAAAAAATGTCAGAGCTACTAAAACAGCACATATTCTGTATAGTTTTCATAATCAGCACTTTATAATATAAACAATAATAATTTTATACCTATATTGTAGTTAATGTATCTAATGTATGAGCCCAGTTGCTTTGCTCTCTTTTGAAATACATATATTTGGTTTAAGGAAATAATAACCAAAACTTAATAAAATAACAAAAATTAATGGAAACACTCCAATGTTTATACCTCATGAATCCTACAGCCACTTGGGTTTGAACATAGAACTTAAGTTTTATCTGAAGTCTTCTCAAAATAAATCTCTTTATTGATTTATTTTCCTTTTTAGTATAGCACTTTGGAAGATAAGAAACTGTTTCACTAAGTTTAAGCAAAAGATTGTTTAAGACTCAGTTGAAACTATGGAAAATGTGAAGAGATTCTACAGTGATGAGTTACAGATGCTGGAGAAAAATAGGAGTGAGGACATGGGAAAGGAAAATCTAGCACAACTCTGGGATTCTGAATTCGGGAACTAAGCAGAGAAGCCATAGAGGAATGTTACCACGCACTCCTACAGCACACAGTGTGATACTGTCAGGTCATCACCTGTAGCTTCATTCAACGTCACAGTTTAAAATTATGTCGGGTCTTCCTTTTACTCCTTTTATTATGATTGTTTTTGAAAATCCATAAATCTTACTGTCACCATTATGTCTGAGGGTAGCGCCTACTATACAATTGTTTACCTATGAGCTCATCTTTAAGATTTACACCAGAACTTATTTTCCTTGTGCATCTTTAAATGTATAAACAATGGATTAATTTTAACATGGTTCAAATCAAAATTCTTTAAAGGGGCCTGAATTGTACTGAGAAGAGTAATTTCTGCTCCCTCTTTCCTTGCCCGAATTTCTTTTTCAGCAGCTTTTCTAGATTTTATATGATACTTCCAAAAGAATCAACACTGAAGATTTGATCTGTTGTAGCCACAGTGATTACCTGATAGTTTCATCAAATTATAATAAGGACATTCCATCTCTTTTCTGAGCTGAGGATGAGCTGAAAATTTTAACAGTATAGAT
Source organism: Hydrochoerus hydrochaeris (assembly GCA_004027455.1). NCBI lineage: Eukaryota > Metazoa > Chordata > Mammalia > Rodentia > Hydrochaeridae > Hydrochoerus > Hydrochoerus hydrochaeris. The sequence continues at coordinate 496,583 of PVLA01000255.1, read as the reverse complement.
TTGATGACGATAAAAGAGGCAATTTTCTTGTCAGAGCCAGGGGTGTGAGATGTCTCCCTGACTCAGATGTACAGGGAGGAATAGGTTAGTGTTTCAAAATTAAATTCAGAAACATGCCCAGGCTTCTGTGAAACTATAGAAGGACCATATGACAGGCAACAGCAAGATTGCAGCTGCTGAGATATGCGTATAGCCAAGTGCCACTTCACTCTTGATCTATGTTAAGTTGACTGAAGGAAGGAAATCAGTTACAATCTGCAGTGAACTTTATGCAGCCCCAGGTTTGAGATGCTAGCTACATGCAGCTGTGTGCCCTCCTAAACACAGTTCTGACTAAGCCTTCATTAGGTAGGAGTGCTATTGCATTCACTGCTTTTGAGACTTAAGTGGTTGTGTTTTATACATAGACAGAGAGAGACAGAGAATCCAAATATTTGAAACCTCCTAACATCCCTAACAAAAATATATCCTTTGAATGATTGAGCCTCTTCTAGAAGATCAGATTCATTAGAAGGGTAGTCATGCCTGCACTCACACATGCATATTTGAGGGTGGGCACACACAGGATCAGTCTCTGGTGAATACATTGGAGTCTAAACATATCGAAATCACGAAGGCTGCATGGATTGGAAATTTGTTGTTGCTTTCATATGGGATCCACTTCAGTTACTTTTGGCATCAATGTCCTACATGTCCACTGCACTGGACTCCTTTCTCACTTTCACTTCTTAATTTGAGCCTTTTATCTCCCAAACAGCATCTTCTGTCTTCCTAGACACTAATGTGTTTAGTCATGGCACATGGCTCGTTTTCACAGAGAGACAAATAGGACGCATATCAGATAGCCCCTTTTCACAAGGACAAAGAGTGCCTGTGAGTTATTATGTGCCAGTTCCTAGATAAGACAGTGTTCTGAAAGCACGTGAGTTGGGCATTTTCTAGAAATTACAAAGCAGAGTTTGTCAATGAAAGCACCCAAGGAACAACATTAAGATTTACTTGAAGTCACCCCTTGGTTCATAAATGAACATACATGAACATATTTCAATAAATGTCCTTTTGATGAAATATCCCATATAAAGTGATCATTTAAATTATCTAATATACAGTGGTTTCCAATGCATGGCAGAAGAAACAGACTTCACCCTAAAATTTAGCTGTTGTGTACTTTCAAATACAGGTTTTCAAGAATATCTGAGTGAGAAAGAGAATTGATAAAGAGAGTTATAGGAAGGGGATGGTATCTGAAAAATTTAAGATAGATTACAATCTAATCAATTCAGAACAAAATCCAAAATATGCATGACTATTTTATTATTTATTTTCTTTTGCTTTTCAAATGCCTTATGTTAAGAATAACACACAAATTTAGTTTCCATATTGAATCACTAGATGTTTTAAAGAAATGTCAGAAGGAATTACAGCAAACACTATAAATGGCATTAAAGAGTCTACAAGATTATATAACCTAAATAGCTTATGAATGATGTGTATTCAGTATATAATGAAATAGAGATCATTTGGAAAACAACCTTATTTTATGGCGAAGTTTTTGTTTTGTTTTTATTTGTTTTCAGTGAATGGGGTATAGATATATTGTTCTTCCTCATATAGCCCTACTTTTGAAAACTAAATTTATTCAAAACCAAAAAAGGAAATTCATATAGTGTTTTTATATTTGTGCAGAATCACAGATGTCATATTTATGGTTTTGGATTTCTAGAACACTTTGTGAAAAAATTTTAACAAAAAGCTCAAAAGTCTTAGACATCTTCTTGCCATCAATTATAGAACAATTTCCCTATATAGGGAAAAGTTTTAGTTCTGAAGTTTTAATGTGTACTGTAAATGTACCTTATGGTTTGGGGATTTATTTCAATAATGATAATAATTATGAAGTGTTATAGCATCAATTTGCACTATGTTGTTATGTTTTATCATATAAATGCACAGTTGGGGTGTGTAAAGAGGCAAGATTAAGATGGTAAATACATATTTAGTTACTTGAAGTGGAGTTTAGGACAGTGACAGCTGGTAATGTCATCCAGGCATTTATAATGTTTGCAATACAGATTATCAAAAAGATGGGCATTAATCTTTTTCTGGTCATTATACTAAAATGTGGAAATGTATGGATAATGCAGGGAAGAAAGATAAAAACAAAAGCAATCCGACTTGTATCTATTAGTGAGAAAAAGTCTTCTAGTGAGAAAAGCTACATAATCTTGAGTATATATTTAGAGAATGACTTTTAAATAACTTGGGAAGAGTATTGCTAAACATGAAAACATTTTAGTAATAAAATTTAATTTTCTTTTTTCTACTAAAGAAAATCTCAAATGTGAACAACCATTTGTTGACATATAATTCAGAGGATTCCAATTGAACTCACTGATATCTTGTATGAAAGCATTTCTTCACCACTGCATACTGCATCAGATGTTTTTATTACACACCTAAAATAATAGAAATGGAAAATAATATGTTCTGCTAAAATAATATCAGTATTCCTATGCACTTCATTTTAGAAAGATGATTCAAATTATTAATGCTGCACAAGTAATGCAAATTTTACTTTGTTTTCTATTTTCGTACCTATTTAAATTAGCTTAGATGCCTATTTTCTTTTGAAAATAGAAATAATTATGTACTATCCTCTTTACATTCTCTTTCCATCAAATGAATTTCCATTTTGGAAAGCATATTCTAAATAACTGATAATGGGGCAAAACTTTCATACATTGAAAAAAATTATCAGTAATCTCTTTCTTTCTGATGCAGTGTATAAGCACAAAAATAGGAAAGTTTGCTATGATAAAGAATAAGATCTTTCTCTAGGCATTCTGTCAGTATCTCCCCCATTCACCCACATCCACAGCCACACACACCATACCACATATTTCAATTGCTTACTGAAAAATAAGATAATTTAATTAAAGCAGATTCCACAATTCAAGTGAATCCACCATTTCTTGGAGAGGAAAATAAAGAAATATTAGAAATTATACATAAAAGATAAAAGTATAATACAGTTTTGAATTCTAATACATAAACTTTTAAAAAAATTTAGATAATTTTGCAATAATATGTCAAGAAAACATTTACACAATATTTCATGTGTCTAATTTTTTATTAAATGGCTCATTTTTTTCTATGATAAAATTAATTATGTAACATTTTCTCTTCTATCATTATAGTAATTTTAAAAGGTATCTTACTTCTACATATTTTTAGAAAACATATTTCTTTAAGCATATATGTAAGTTAATTTATGTGTGTTTGTGACATGAGTGAGTTTTTTGTTTATTTCAAAACCTCTCATACTCTCACGTCTGACCCAAAGTCTGTAAGATACTCAAATCTCTTCTAGATATTGCAACATAGCTCCAAAATTCAGTGCCAAGAAAGAAAGCAATATTTTAACTTACAGTTGCATTGCTTTTATCATAAATAATGTTTCTGTTGCCATTTGGCTACAATATAAATTAATTTTAAAATTAATAAACTTAATAAAAAGAACATACAGTTGAAACTGTGGAATATGTATGATTTAAAAATAGCTACTATGCTTTGTAAATTCTGAAACTCAAGTTTTCACCTCCACCTTTTCCAAGACCAGGCAGGATATCATCAGGTGACAGATCACATTTGATTATTTTTTTGTATTACGAACAGGGACAAAAATTTTACTTTAGCTTTTGTTAAAACATCATGAATCAAATATTTGAAGTAATAATATCAATCTTTGGAAGTATGAGTGAGTTATTTTCATGTCATAATACTTTGGGGACACAATTTCTATACTATACATGCACATATTTAGAAATATGTACATATATAAAGTTAATTTTTTATTTATTATTAATACCTCACAATTTCATTATTAATGAAATTATAGAATTATCTATATTTAGCATTATGTTGCATTAGAATTCTTAGTATACACTTGTAGCTGATTTCATCATAGGCTTATTACAATAATTGAATATATAAGCATTTATATTACTTTTTTCATACTAATATTCTGATAATATATAACACATAGGCCAATATTACTACTGTCACTATCACTAAATAAGACACAAAATTCAGTGACATTCATTTCTTCAGTTTAATGGGACAGGAGACTTCCTAGCAGTAATGATAGCTTGAGCTGCAGAAATCCTGCCTGCCTGAGGATGCTGGTGTGATGTTGCAGAAAAGGTCCATACATGGGAAACTAAGTTAAACAGGAGCAGTAAGTTAAAACAGGAGATTTTCTTTCTTGGTAACGTACAGATGTTATAAACTAAGCTAAAGCAGGATCATGACATTCTAGAAAAATTTAGATCTTTTTCTTAGTAATGTACAGATTTTACAAACTAAGTTTAAAAAGGACCATAATAGAAGCCATCAGTAGAAAGGGGTGCTTCCTATTTACTTTGATCTGTAAGTTATTTGAAATAAACTAAATTATTTTAAATCTTCTGAGAGTTTAAAAAAAAGAAATGCAATTCCTTCCTTTTATGTAAAATTATATTCTGATGGTTCGTTTCCTAAATCTATTGATTATTTTTTTCCATTTGCAAATGATTGCAAATTCTGATATAATTATACATTGAAATGAAACATGAGAAACTTTCAGTTCAAACAAGGCAGAGAGCTGCTATAGGACATTCTTCTATTTGAAAATACACCTGGCTGATCTTTCAGATATCTTATGTGGGGCGCTGTGTTCTTCTCAAGTTGTATCACAGTGGTAACTGCTTTGAAACAGTGTTATTTGCAGCCAAGTTCATCTCTGCTGAACGGAAATTTTGAATCTCCTTGAGGAAATGGTGTTTTTGCCAACTTGCATCTTTTCAAAGAAATGTCAAATTAAACCACTAGGAATCTAGTTTAGGTTCTTCTAACATCTTTTTAAATATGAGAAACTGTACCTACTTTCAAAGAACTTAAAAATACAAAGTATAACAAAGGACAGGAAGCATTTGAGAAACTCTTCTGAAACACATGCTGGCCTGAGACAACTTTCCTTTGAAATTGGCCACAAAAGCATTAGTATCTAGAAATATTTCAACCTATTAAAAAGGAAAAAGAATCTTCTATGTATTACAAAATTTCTTACTGTATCATAAAGATTCACATGCTCTATGAAATGTAAATATGGATAAATTTACTGATAGTGGATCTATTGCTATTCAACATTTAATAATAAGTTTGTACTTTGAGGAGTTGTGAAATATCTCAATGAATAAATTACTTGAGATGAAGAGTGACTTTTAAAGAAAAACAAAATAAATTATAAATAAATAAATTATGTGCCGCCACCTCCCCCACCTCCCCTCCCACTTTATACTGACTTTGCACTAATCATGTAACTTATTTCAGAATTTACACCTTTAGTGATAAATGGATCATATTAACTTGCCTTAGAATCCCTAGAATGGCAAAATAAGAAGATATTACAAGTTCTCGTTTTAGTCTGAGTGGGCTACACTAACAAAATACAGTTTTTCCTTGGTATCTTTAAGGGATATATTCTGATACCCCTGCAGAATAAGTATTTGTAGAAGCTCAAGTTCTTCTGAATAAATGCTATTAAGACAGCAGACTATTTCATATATCAATCTTATACTTTAAGTTTTCTCTAGATTACTTAAAATAGTGATATAATAAAAATGCCCTGTAGATACTTATCACACTGTATTGTTTAGGAAATATGAGCCTATGTAGGTTTAACACAAAAAAAATGAGATTTTCAAATTGTTTTTGAGTAGGGAAAAACTAATAGAGAATTTAAAAAAATCTTCATATTTTTTCAGTGCATACCCTAGGCAGAAAACAGATAAAGGTTGTGAACAAGTTTGCTCATCAGTTAATATCTGAAGTGAGTCACAGTAAAGAGAGATTCCAGGTTTGTTTGAAGAAGCCTGACCTGAAGATAAGGTAGAAAAGGTGCTAAAGGAACCAAGAACAACTCTAGTCTCTATTTTTTTTTGCTCTCAACTCCTTTTCTTTTCCTAACCTTCCAAACCCAACCTATTTTCTGTTTCTTACCTTGCCTAGGCCCAAGCTTTTGGTGTTTCTTCCCCTTCCTTTCTTAGACCTCCAGGAATGCCTTTGAGCTTGAGAAGTCTCTCTAACCAGTATCCTCAAGCCATTCATCAAGTGAATGTATATAAATCTATCATATATATATATATATATATATATATATATATATTCATCATTCCACATGTCAACTGAGTTTCCCCAAGAAAACAGTGTTACAGAATGTGGTTGCATTCCATTCTCAGCCCGATCTCACTAGGCAGTAAATGGTTGAGAGGAAATGGTCTAGGACACTATACTCTACATTTGTATAGGAAATATCCAAGCTCACTTACAGTGGAATCTTGTGAATGTGACTGATGCAGGGGACATTTTAAATCGAATGCATATTGAGAGAAAATATGAAATTACTTACACAGGCAAAACTTGAGACAAAATATGTCTTCAAAAAGCATAGCATGAAGCTGGTCATAGTAATACATACTGTAATTCTGGCACTTAGGGGGCTGAAGCAAGAGCATCACTTGCAGTCCAAGGCCATCCTGGCCTACACAGTGAGTTCAAGGACAGCCTGAACTACTATATAGGGAAAGCCTGTTACAAAAGAGAAAGAAGGAAAGAAAGAAAGAAAGAAAGAAAGAAAGAAAGAAAGAAAGAAAGAAAGAAAGAAAGAAAGAAAGAAAACACAGCCTGAACTGCCAATTTACATTTCAATAGCAATTTTAAAAGCAAGGGTAGAGCCTTGAACAGGAAAGTCAAAGATCAAAAGAGCGCAGAAATTGAATGTACTATTTTTTTAGCCACTAAGACTGCCCTGTGGTGCACAAAGAAATACTGCGTTGCGTATAGTGAGAAGTGGTGGAGAGCAGAGAGCTTCTGGACTCAGACATGGTCTTCCACTGGCCAGTGAATGGCCTGGCTGACTCAGCTTCATTTCTCTAAGTCTTCTTTCTCTATAAAAAAGTTCAAAACTCATTAATTGAACCTAAAGTCCTTAGTCTAGTGCTTGACATATTTACCCAACAAATTCTTATTACCATTGCCACTAATATATTTACTTAAATCATCTCTGAACCATTTGTATCTTAGATTAAGAGTATAAATTTTCATCAAATTAAGAATAATTTTATAGGAATGATCTTCACTGTTCAAGCAGTCTGATACTGTGTGTCAAAATTTATTCATAATCTCGAGGCCAACACTCACCGTGCTTCTGAGGTCCTTCACAGACATACGCAGACCTCTGAAAAATTGACCACCTGACAGCCTCTAGCTGAGTTTGAAAAAGGCAACACAGCATTCCTGTTTCACTTCTCATGTTTTAAGTGAATGTCTTTTACAGTATATTTAGTGGCATTATTTTATCTCTTTTTTTTTATTTTGCTGGTGACTTTTTTGCTCAAAATAGACCCCAAATTGGAGCTGAAGTACTACTTCTGTTTTCTAAATATAAAAAGCCTGGGACACACATTATAGAGAATAAATGCTTTAGATCCACTTTAAGGAGGACTTACTAAGCTGTAGGCTATAAATCAGTGTAATGAATCAGCAACATGGATGGAGCAAGGTATCTTTACACAGAAACATACACAAAATAAGATTAAATATTGAAAAACACGTGAAAAAGCCAATAAGATTTTCTCAGCAATCTAACCTTGTATTTCCTCCAGGAGCATCGGTTCAGTGTTAATGAATTCTAGTTTCAAAGTGACTTTATAGAACATTACTGGGTATGATATGAACTGAATGTCTTATGTCCTAATGAAAATCTAGGTGTGCAGTTTGGAAATTTAGGCAGTAATAAATTTGTATTTTTTTCTTCATAGATGACACAGTATGAAGAAATTATGAAAAGAATAATGCGAGTTTAGTGGTGCACTACAAATGTTAACTGGGAAATGACTGATCTGTGCTTTTTTTAAAAAATTCATTTTATTTATTTATTTATTTATTTATTTATTTATTTATTTAAAAGAGTTTAAAAGAAGAGCAAATATGATCCAAAAGGTACAATAGTTACTGTAAAAGGGAAAGTATCTGTCCAGAAAGAAAGAACAACTAGGATGGAAAAAAGGGAAAAATGGCCTGTGCTTTTGAACCAGGTCCCTCTGAGTCAGTTTTATTTGACAGTACCATGGATTTGGTCCATGAGTAGAAAGTAGTTCTTGTCATTCAGCACAAAGTAGTACATGTGATGCAGTGTGAATCAGCTTCAGCATGCAGATCTGTGCCTTGCAACCAATATTTCAGAAATGAATAATGGATTAGCAATGGCTGTGTTGTCACCATGTCTTGATTGATTGTTTCCTTAATATGCACTGAGTGCTGACAAAGTGCAAATCGCCCAATCTGCTGTGATGGGACCACTGTTATTAAAGATTACAATTATGCTTTTGTAGTCTTCCCTAATCCCCTGATTCTCCAGACTTTTTGTCAAAGAAATATTAACAATTTTTCAGTTAAAAAAGATGAAAATTATAGCAACATTTATTTAGTTATTATTGCAGGCACCATTTAAAGATTATATATGTGCATATATGAATTTTTGCTTTTATATGAATTCTATTTTTGTGAGAAGTCTATAAATTAGATATCTTCATTTTTCTTGTTAACTGAACTCTTTGACCAAAACCAAACAATCAAAAATTAATTTGAATGAGGTAAATGAGTCAGTGGTTGAGATATAAATTCAAATTGCTGAATAATGTACTCATCTACTGATGTTTCTGTTCCTTAATAGAGAGCTGTAAATTATATGTGTTTATATATATATGTGCAGCACATAAATCACATGCATCTGTCTACTTCAGCGAAAGGAAGCTACTTTTTATCATGCATGGGGCCTATTGAAAGAGAAAATATTAGAAACCGTAAAAATTATTGTAAAAATAAAATTAATAAATAAAATCATAAATTTCAAAAATGTGATGATAATGTGTATCTGTTTCTGCCTTCAGAGAGGTAAATGGGGAAAGAATTGTTTGTATATGCGAGATTCTGTCTTAACAAACATTGTTCTGCTTTCAAATTCAAGACCAGAGGATTTCCTTATTTCAAGCCTTTGACCTTCCACATTAATAAATAAATTATGTATGAACTACAATAGTGTGTGTAAATAGAAACATAAAAAAGTAATACTGCTTTGATAATTTCTAACGCACTGAACCAGGCTTGACAGATGATGGATTCGTTTAAATAAAAGGTTTTATCACCATCTTAGAGAGTGTAAAAGAACACTATACCACATATCAGGGGAAATGTGAGAAAGTTGGAGGTAATCTTTTTTTAACTTATGAAGGCAATAGGAACACAACTATGCACAAGACCTAGAATAAATATGAAAGAAGTAATAATTAGTTTCTCTGATCACCTGAAAATATGTTAGCAACTACAATAAATATCTTCTTATGAGATTAATGATAAGTATTTTCTGAAACTGGTAGCAAAATTGTAGGTATTTTTCTAGTGGTTTTTCCTTTTTTGACAAATTATATATGCCTTGTCTCACTGCCCTTTCCCAAGAACATCAAAAATCTCCTGTAAACTTTCCGAAAAAGATCTATCCATCCTCTCTTTGATTTAACCCTGCTTCTAAAGACTCACAAATTAGTGGGCAAGATATTAGAAGCCTAGATGGGATAATGGGAAAGAAATTTCCATTTCTATTACAGATATGCAGTAAATACCTTTGCATGGATGTTGCTGGTATTCATGTCATAGCTATGATACTGATCATGTTTCTCCTTTTTATACTCTAGTCCCCCTAAAATGGTATTCCACCTATCACATCACCTTAACAAGGCGCATATCTTGATGGGTAGGGGCAGTAATCTGGGAGAAAGGTAAGCACTAACAAGATTTCTTTTTCATATAAAAGTTCACAAATTTTTCCTTTGAAAAATTGAATAATTTGGAATATTTTGTATAAATATTTAAGCACTAAACATTCTTTAGATAATAAAATTTTAAAGTATTTTGGTCTTTTGAATATTTCAACCTTCCATTTTTTTCAGGAAATTATTCAGAGTAATTAAATTCTAAGCATTCTAAGATGCTAAGTTTTTCACATCTTTCTTAAATTCTGAAGTCTCTGCATTTTAACAATATTTAATAGTAATATATTTTATTTTCTGTACTTAGTATTGGACCTAGGGCCTTTGCACTAACCTACATCCTCAACTTATTTGCAGTTTTATTTTATTGTTTTTATTTTAGCACAAAGATCTCTAAGTCCTTAAGTTTCTTGGTCAGAGCTTGAACTTGTGGTCTTCCTGTCTCAGATTGTAAAGGTGCTGCAATGCCAGGCATGTGCTAATGCACCAGGCTGCAGTAAAGGCTTTAGATAAGTCAAAGGCTATGATTTATCAAAAAATCACACTGATTGATTTTTGATCTTTGAATTTCCAATAAAATAAAAGAGCTGTCAATATTTCTTTAAATTTATTGATTAGCAATAGTTGTTAAGAGAGTAAGAATGGAGAGGATAAGAAAAAAATGATGCTCCAACAAAAAAAATTATGAGAAAAAATGATGCTATATGTCTTGGTACTTTCTATCATTGCTAAGACAAAATATCTGACATTCAAAGTTACAGGGGTGAAGGTTTACTTAGCTCACAGTTGGTAAAGGTTTCAGTCTATAATTGGCTGGTTCCAAAGCAGGGTGGCACATGGAAGAGGGGCAACAGTTCATGGCAGCAAAAGACAGCAAAAGCAGCAAGGAAGGAGACAACACTTTTTCTGTTCCTTCTATTATATACAGTCTACCTGCCCTATGATGGGTTAAGCACTCATATCCTTAACCCTAGCCAGAACTATGCCAAATTAATCAGCAGACTGATTTACTAATCATACACTCTTCATATCAGTAACACACACTCTAGACTCAGCCACCTCTTAAAAAGCCCTATGACTCCATAAGGCTTTTGGGAAACATATAGACACAAACCATAATGCTTTATTCCTGGTACCCCAAAACTCATTCACGTCACTTTATGCAAAAGGCATTTACTCTACCCCAAGAGTTGCCAAATTCCTAACAGTTTCAGAATTGCTGAAAAATCCAAATTGCAAGTCTTCTCTGACATTTAATGCAAATGTTTAGCTGTAAGACTCTGTACAAATGAAAAATAAGTTAAACACTTCCAAAATTCAATGGCACAAAATAGACAAAAAAAGGGATATACAAAGAATGGGATCAAAGCAGGTCCAAAATCTAGCAGGGCAAATATTAAGCTTTATAGTTACATATACAGCATCTGAAGCAATCTGTGACAAGATATGAACTCCAAAGAGCTTAGGTGGTTTTGCCTCTATGGTACTTGCAGATAACATGGATTCTCTCTTGGGCCCATTCTACTCCCTCCTTAAAGTTTTCTTCAAACAATCTATGTTCCTGGCTTCTCCAAACATCTGGGGTCTCTACTTTATCTTTGGTTTCTCATTTACAGCTTCATGCACTACCCACTCAGGAACACACAACCAGTACTTCTTCTGAAATCTGAATGGAAGCCTTCCTGAACCTACAGCTCTTGCATTCTGCACACACCTAAAACCAACGGCATGTTCGTGATACCAAGGTATGCTGCCAAATAGAGCAGTAGCCAGGCTTCCTTTTCTCTTGGCTCTGGGAGCCAAGTCTCTAGATTGTTGAGCAATTTCAATTCAATTCTTTGGAACAAATTCTCTCTGCTGTTGCCATTCTGGAACACAGCACTCTAGGATTTTCTTCTCAAAGGAAAGTCTTTCACTTTTGCAATTTTGAAATTGCAGAGTGAAGTTTTGCTGATTGTTGTGATGCTCTCTGGCCATCATTTCTATTCTCTTATTCTTTCTTAGCAAAAAAGATCTCCTTTGGCCTATTTTTGGAGTTCAAAACTTTACTGGAACTTGTTTTCTTGCCAAATTCACAATGTTTTAAGTCATTATTCTGGGCTCTTTGCTCTTGATTCCCAACATAAACTGGCTAAAAGCCCCTAAAAATATCCATGTCACTGCCTCAATGTTTGACTGCCTTAAAATTTATTCTGCCATATTAGTCTTCTATTCTTAATCTAAGTCTCAGGCAAAATCTCTGGATATGAGCAAAATCTAGACACATTTTCTGCTAAGCTATAACATGCATTGTCTAACCACTGCAGTCCTTCTTAGCAGCACAAACTTCCCAAGCCTAGTCTTCAGCCTCAGGATTTCTGAGCTTTGACCTGAATTTCCTAAACTGTAGATCTAAGGAGCTCCAGCTGTACTTTTTCACCCAGTATCTCTGAATCTTTCCAAAATCTTCCCACAACTCATTCCCAAAGCTACTGAACCACATGGTCAGGTATAGTTACAGAAGAGTCCCCACTTCTCTGGTACTAAATTCTTAGCTAATTTTTTCTTATTATTGAGACAAAATACCTTACATGAAAAGTTAAGGGAAGAAAGATTTATTTGGCTCACAGTTTGTAGAGTTTCCATCCCGTAATTAGTTGACTTCATGTCAGGGTGGCTTGTTAGAGGGAAATCACAAAGAACAGTTCATGTTCTCCACAAGGCAGAAAAAGGAACAAGGGCTTTTCTCTGCCATTTTTGTAATCTATCTAGTCTTCTTGGATTAGGGTAGCAACAAATTCATCAATGTACTGGTTACATACCATTAATCCCAGTATCATACACTCTAGATGTAACCATCTCTGGAAAAGCCCTATCTAAAACTACATGAGGCAAGATATAAATCATATTATGACACAAAAATAAGTCTGAAAAAAAGACTTTGTGTACACTGCAGAAAACCATGCTTTTAAAATCAATAACTTCCAGACTTAGAGAAAAAATATAAATCTTTATTTATATTACTGTGTTAATATATTAATCCAAAACCTATATTATGTTATGCATGAGAAGTTTCAACCCAATTAAGAAATAGCTAAGTGAAATAAATAGACACTTAGAGAGAAAGTAGTACAACTGGCCATCAAGTAAAGAAAAAAAATGTTTCACACATCATGGTATTAGGAAAATACAAGTTAAAGCAATACTAAGTTCCTATCTTATACCAGAAAATGGCGATCATCAAGAAGTCAAAAAATAAATGATGGTGTATATATGGCAAAGAAAGGAACTCTCCTTCATTGTTGGTGGGAATGTGAACTAGTACAAGCTTTGTGGAAATCAGTATGAAAATGCTTCAAAGAACTAAAAGTATAAATCATATATGACCCAGATAATCCCTTCTAGTTATCTTTCCTGAAGAGCTAAAAACATCATACTATAGCAATGCATGCAAACCAGTAGTTACAGCAGCACAATTCAAAGCAGCTAACCTGGAATCAGCCTGCATTTCTATCAGCAAAGATGAATGAATTAAAAACTGTGGTATCTATACATTATGGAGTACCACTGATTTCTAAAGAAAGAAAAATTTGAGACATTTGTAGGAAAATGGACACACAATCTTAAATACTGCATAGTTCTCATTTTGTGTAAGGCAATATATAAAGAAAAAGTATAATACAGGATGGATAGAAGGAGATAAAGGCATAGATATCTTGCAGATGGGAAATATTTCTTGATAATAAGGGTGAGAAGAGGGAAAGAGGTATAATAAATAAAATAAAAATATGCCATATATAGGGTTCTAATAACTTAAATGAATGTAAAGATTTTGTTATAAACATGAAATAAGATGGATAGTATCAATAAAATAAAAAGGGGGTAAAGGAGACTTAGGTAATGGAGGAAGGTGGAAGAAAAGGGGATTAAAAATGAATCAAGCTATATATGTATATGTACCACCTCCATTGGAAGAAGATGATTGTTAACTTCCTATAATGTAAATGTGTACTAATAAAAAGGTATGCAATAAAAAGAAGTTTCAACAAATCTCTTCTTCATTTTAGCCTCTTTCTCTTTCTGTCCCTCATTGTGCATTTATATCCATCCAGTCCAACTGCATAAGTGATTTTCAGGTTAAATAGTATTTACATGGTAGGGAAAAACATGGCAAACATGAAATCTTCATCTGTCATTTTGTCTTCAAGTCATTCCTTTGGCAATATAATTCACACAGTGAAGGTACAGCATTCTTTCCTCTAAAATTAGTGACATGCTGAGATTATCTGCCCTGTCTACAGTGATTCCCCTAAAGCCCCCAAAAGTATGACAAAACAAAAATAAAGTCCTTATTTATTGACTTTCTTATCCTTTACCTTATACCTATAAACTCAAGAAGCATCACATCATCAAAAGTTTGGGATGGCCAAAATATGCAGAATGCATAGAATTTTTCTCCCAATAAAATTAGTTAATGCTCCTTTAAAGCTGCATTTTTTACTAGAAGGAAAAACACAAATTTCCAAAGTTATGCCTGGTTCTTCCTAAAAGTTATGCATGGCAAACTTATTTAGCTTTCATCTGCTTTTCATTTTTTTTTCCTAGAGAATGTATTTTGGAGGACAGCTCTATGCACCTAAAATAAAATGGAGCAGCTACTTTTAAACACTCTATCATGCACTTTCAATTTGAGTTTTAGGATTTGTGCTTACAATATTGTCAGTCAGGTGTGGTAGCACACATCCACAGTCTCAGCAGTCTGGAAGGCTGAAGCAGGAGGATCAAAGATTCTAATCCAGCCTGAGAAATTTAGCAATTAAGTGAGACCCTGTCTGAAAAGTAAAGAATAAGAAAAAGCCTGAAGATGTAGCTGTTGAGAAGTTCTAGGAATCAATAGACAGTATTGCACAGGGGAAAAAAAAAAAGGTCTCCCTCTGAGATGGATAAAATGACCAGATTCTGTAGCATGACACACAAGATTGTATTCTTGGTCTTTCTAGGTCTTTTCTTTGTTGTGTCCACAGAGCTCTGCTATACCAACTTATTAATACTCCTGTTAAACCTACAAGCAGTGGAATATACCTTCCCCTCTGCTTAGAATTTCTTTTGCTTATTATTCTTTGTCATGTGCTCACTCCTTTCTTGCCTGACTCATCTTTTGTTTTTTAAAGAACCAACTCAATTTTCAAAACACTTTTGAGGTCTTTCCCCTTCACTCTACCAATATCTGTGAGACAAGCAGAAAGAGTTTGTTGTCTTTTCACAGTTCTCACATACTGTAATTATTTACTTCCTTGTCCGCCTCCCTGATTAGGTAACAACTGCTCATGCCTCTATTGATTTTGTTCCACAGCGCTTAGGAGGTCTGGCTCAGTGTAGACAATGCCTCATCAGGCGCTCCCCATTCTCTCTCCCACTTCCTCAGATATCAATTTTATTATGTCTACATAATCACTGCATAGTGTTATTTAATATTTTATGGTAATTACTGGTGAAAATGAGCTTTGGGAAGTCTACCACTCAGTGTTCTGAATACTCAATCACTTTGAAAATTTCTTCAAAATAGAGACACTCACTTATGGCTCACTTTATGCATTTAGGGGCCTAATGAAATATGATTTTTATAGAGGACAGAAAAGGGCTGTCATGCTAGTTTATGTATTTAAAAGTAGAAAATACAAATATAGAACAACTTTTGCATAGCCAAATCACTAATAACACTTCCAAGCTTCAGCGACACTCAGGACTATTTCAGGATTGTTATATATTCTTTTTTGGTTCAGAAAACAAATATTGTGTTTCACAGTTTCTTATGATTAGGGTATTTCATATGATTTTGGCTAATGTTTGCATTTGAGAGACAAGGATTTTGTAATGCCAAAGTTTGAATAACATTGCAGTTTAAAACTCAGTTTAAAGATAAACTTTAGGCCAGGCAGAGTAATTAATCTTATGTAATATCTCATGAAAACTTTCTTAATTTTTTTTTAACTTTCTTAATTTTAAGGCCAGTATTTAAATGATCAGTGGCAGAAAGTTGCATATGTTTTGGGATATAAACATAAAGCATTTGTAGACAAATTTAGTGAAAAAAATTTGGTGATTGAACCTATTTGCAATACTGTTTCTAGCAAAATAGCTGTAGTAACCTAAATGTAAATATTTTTTCTTTGTTAATATTAACTTGATTGTGATATCATTTTAAAAATAATAATTTAATTTTGAAGAAATTCAGTCTAGGCACAACTATAGAGACTACAGCTCAGTGATAAAGTGAGAAACCTTGGCATGCAAGAGGCCCTGGGGTATTTCTCCAACACCACAAAACATCTATAAAATCCATGAGGAAGGTACATGGTGAGATACATTCTGCTGTCATAGTACTATAATTGCTCATTGCTTTGTAACTCTTTGTCTTTAGGGAAATACATCCCTCTAATAAAAGAGTTGGCTTTGTTATAATCCATAAAATCACAAAGACATTTCAATGTAATGATTTTCACATTTAAAAAATTTACAGGCATCCTTAGCCTGGATTTATTATGGCCTGCTAGGTTTTAAGTTCTCTGTCTATTTCAGTACAAGGTAGACTGGTTACAAAAGAAGAACATATAGAAATTGAGCAGTATGGCAATCATTTAGTATTATGCGAATGAAGAGAGTAATACATTCAAGATTTTCAAAGTAAACAATTTCCCATTCCAAACAATGCCAAAGTCTAAATCACTCTTACAATACCTGTGCTAAGTGCCATTTGCTTTCAGTAAGTGATTAAAAGGAAAATCTTTTCCCTCCTAACCTTCAGTTATTTGAATGAACCCTCTTATCAACAAGGTCTGACTTTATCAGGCTATATATGAGTGTATGTCCCAGGGCCTGGTGCAAAACCTCTCTGCACCTTAGTGCTGGGGCAGACCTGTTACCTTTGTCCCAGGTCCTGCTTGCTGGTGAACAAAGCTGGTAACCGGCTCTAGCCTCAGTTTTAAGAAAGCTAATGTGAGACAGTGTGGGAAGCTCCTGTCAGTGCCACCGTACTTGATCTGAAGAGACATGGAAAAATTCAAATTCCAAAGCTGTCAGCCTGTAAAGTTTCAGCAGAGAGAAGAGCTTCACATTAAGAATGTAAACAAGGACAGTGAAGGTCTTGCTATCTAAAGACATCAGCATGCAAGAAGCACTCTGGCAGCTTGAATGCGCTGAGGCAGTGGAAAACCCCAGCGCCCTGTTGTGAGACTGAGCCTACCTTGGAGACTCAAGCCACTGTCTTCTTCCTGCTAAGTACTTTACCTGTGATTGCAATGGCAGATTCTTCAAAAGAGTGAAACACAGGCTGTCTGTTTAGAACAGCAGTCTCTCTGAAAGGAGAAGCTTGGCATTTCCAGGGGAAAGGTCATTTCTTTACACCTCTGAAGAGGATAGATAACAATGATAGAAAGAATATCAGGCACAAAAAGCTACATTTTCCTAGACCCCTAAAGGAAATCATAACACAGCTGCGGAGCTGGTACTATGAACCAGCGCACTAATTTTTCCCACTCCAGTGCACTGACTTTCCTCCTCTGTGAACTGGCATCCCAGCTGGGAAAAGAAATGTTTACCCAGACTTGCTGAATTGTATTTACAGGTCTAGTGGGCTCCTTCTAAGTTGAAAAAGAAGAGATATCTCTATTGTTGGTGAGATATGGGGTGGAGTGAAAATCACCCAAATGCACATGAAAGATGGCACTCTTGTGACCTAAGGAAGGATAACATTGTGCTAAGTGCTACATGTTGAGTTCATCTGACATAAATATCAGTGCCGAGGCAATCACCTGGAGAGCCCCTGGGATGCAGGGGAGGTAAATCAGAACTTGAAAAGAAGCTTCCAAAATTACTGTGACTTCACTAGTAAGGAACAAATGATTGAGCCTTGTTTTAGAAAATTTTCCTGATCAGAAAAAAGAAATATTTTGTTGTGCATTATCTAAAAGAGTTGCATTGTTACAGACATTACTATTCAATTATTTATATGTCTTTCTTCTGGTAAATCTCATCTGATTCTCTCTTTTCTAAATGTCATGAGTTTTACTCTCACACTGGCAACTGATGTTAACATTTGAAGGAGGGAAAGGTTGTACTTAAGTTTAATAGATTTCATATTTAATAATGTAGTCAATAAAATCTGCCCACTTAATCAGTCAAAGGCTATCTCATTCTGGACACTAAACGCCTCCGGTGGGCCATATCGTTTCCATTACATGTAAGTCATCCATTATTTTCAATTCTTAGAAAAATGGTTTAATATTTTCCAGAGCTTTATGTCTCTACAAATAAATAAAATGGTACTGCTTTTAAATAAGTGAAATAGTGCTGATATTATACTTTTTACTCTATCATTAACAAAAGTCACAGGACAAGGAAAAAAAATTCTATCTGTATGGGAGTTGAAGGATCAGAGTATTTGTGGGGAAAAATTGTTATAAGCTTTTATTTCCTCTTTTTTCTCTCTTGCAGTACTTATTTTTTTAAAAAGGAGGTCTATAAAAGTATGAACAAAAGGAAAATTTTAGAAGGAGTTGTGAATTCAGCATTCTCATCTATTGTTTGTTTTCTATTCAACTTTACAGCAAGATGTCATCATTAGTCATAGTATCATTACTCCCAACAGTATTAACTACACAGCTCGCATGCTTTTACAGTAGCTTTGGAGCCATTTAAATAATATGTTCTCAAATCTCAATTATTAATATCTAAAAATCTTTAGAGAAAGGAGTTGTGCATGCCTAAGCATTTTTTCATGAACAGTGGGTGTTCTATTAGCTCAAAAGAGAGTACACACAAAAGGAAACATTGCTGAAAAACTTTGATTTAAGCCAGGAAAGCATCTATTCAGTAGCATGCATTTAAAGTGAGTAGGTGTAGGGTTGTAAAGCACACTGTGTCTAGAATTCTGAGAATTAAAGAGAAGGAATTCTCTCTGTTCACCATGCATATATTTTCCTGCTACAGAGAAGTGCAGATTTATAGTCCCCACATCATCGCCTATTAGGCAATGCCACTATTATGCTTTTTAGACAACCTGTACCTAAATCACTATTAAATATAAATCTCTTATTTGTATTTAATGTTGTTAGGTGTCTTTTACTTCAATAGTTTTTAACTATATTGCTGTGAAGAAAATTTTTTGTTTATTCTTTTTCATTAACTGTTTAAAACTGACTATAATGTAAACAGTTAAGGTAATAAAAGCCACTTTTTAATATATTAAGGCACTCAACTTCAGTTGAGGGTTTTCTTTTTTAAAAATCCATTCAGAAGATCCTCACAGGACTGGTTCATTCATATTCAGGGTATCTTCTCTGCCTATAACTTTAATTTCATTTGTCACTCCATATTGTAATGAATTTTCCAAAAGTTTCTCTCCAACTACTCTGCAAATCCCTTAAAGTCAGTAATTTTTAATATAAAAGATGGAACAATTTGCTAACAGAAATTATTTCCATATCATATAGCATGAGCAGTCAAGATTCATGAAATGAGCTAGTCTCCATCAGGAAAGAATCCCCAGTGTCTTCCATCATTGCCGTGTTCAAGGTTCTCAATTAGCATGTGTTTGCTGCTTCCTCTTAACTCATCATTCTGAAGCATATCCTAGCAGAAACAATGGTCACAATGCAGAATATTTTGAAAAATAATTATGAATGAAAAACTAAATGGTGAGAATATTATATATTTTTGGACAGTTGAGAAAATGTAACTTTTGATTTGCTTGTTTTTAGTAGCCCACCTCAAATAAGAAACTCTGACTTAAAATGCTTAACTTGTTTCAGGTTGAAACTCAAACATACAAGCGTTCCTACTCAGAGGCTAATTTAGTTGCTCAGTAGAACTGGCACATATTTAGAAAAAAAAGACTAAAAACAATATTGAAAACCAAACTATATGAATTCTAATGCTGGCTCTGTACTTTCCAGCTATGAGAGCTGTAGATAATTGCTTAATCTTTCTAGGCTTTAGCAGTATGCTAAACTAGTGGTCAAATTCCACAGTAGAACAGTGGCAATAATAGCAATCACCTCAGATTTTGATTTTGAGGATTAATTGTGATAATATGTGGAAGAAGCACTTATTGCCTTATAAATATTCTCAAGAAATCAATTTAATGAGATTCTGTCATCTGAATACAGAGGAGAGTTAAGCATATCATAAAACTGATTATTAAAATAATGCTAAATTTACACACACACACACACACACTATATATATATATATATATATATATATATATATATATATATATATAACATTTCCTAGGAAAATTTTGGCCCTAAAGAATATTTTAGGAAATAATAATACAAAATAAAATCCCTTAATAAATCTTTTGCAAGTGGGACCAAGAAATGAAGGGATGGAGAGGGGAAAGGAGAAGTAAAATAATTGGGTTGCATTATGGATGTGAACCAGTTCACCACGATGGATATAATCATTATGTACTACAAACATGTACTAATAAATATAAAAATTAAAAAAGGAACAATTTCATTTTAAGCCAGAAAAAAAACCCTTTGTAGCATTATAGGGAATATACTATAAACATTTTGTACAGTACATCTCATTTTTTTGGTAACTAGGGCAAATTTTTCAAACTTCTTTATTCTTAAATTCATTCAGGGGCTGGGAATATAGCTCAGTGGCATAGCATCTGCCTGAAAACACAAGATCCTGAGTTCAAGTACTGGTATTATGAAAAAAACTTTCAAAACCATTCAGTTACTGAATCTAGGTCCATACACTTGCTTCCCTCAAAAAAAAAAAAAAGGAGAAAAACAGATATTAAGTATTAAAGTAAACAAAATTTACTTTATTCTAAAATCTATGAAAGTTGTATTTTTACTGTCACTATCATTAAATTCATTAATCGAGAGATGTAATTACGCATGATTTCTTTCAATTTTTTACCATATCGCAAACAGAAAATTTCAAAATAAGTTTGGACACTTAGGATATTTATCGTCTTCATATTTTAGTCTATTCAAAATTGTAAACAAAGTCATTTTCTCTGAAGTCTAAACTCCTCTACCTCCCCTCTCACTGTCACACGATTACCCCTCTCTTCAGTCAGGAGGTTCCTTTACCACTGTGCAGGTATCCAGCCAGCCTCGCTGGCTCATGCTTCCGAAGCTAACCTAGGAAGCATTCATGCGATCAAAGGGCAGTGTATCTTGTGTGTCTTTTTAAAAGTGTAAATAAACTTGAAAACTGATCAATTACCTAGAAAGTACCACTGAAAGAAAAGTGGCTGAACAAAAGTGTTAAGGAACAAAGTCCAACACGTTTTCCCAGTCATATGGTGGAAAACTGGGGGAAGATGGAGCTAGAGAATGAGGACAAATATAGAACGACAAAATACGGCACAATCTTAAAAGAAAGTTCTTTTCACTGAATTTTACAGATACATTAAATACTGACAATGTGTGTTCCTGAAATAGAATCTTCACATTCATAATTTCTGTAGTTTAGTTCTTACCTTTCTAAATGGCTTAGAGAAAGAGCAGAAGACTTGAAATTCATTTTTAAATATGATGTATTTGCCTCACAGGAGAATACTAATTACATGATAAGAGGTCATTCAGTCACAGAATGCTGTAGTTTAATAGTTATTATATAAAGTCAAGTTATTCTTCACAATTTGAAATAGGTCTTCAGGTGCTGCCATTGCAATTTGCAATGATTTAATTATCAAAATGACCAATGGTCTTGTTTAAGTAAATAAAATTTATGGAAAAGAAGAATATCTTTTGAGTCTTTCCTTATTGGAGTAGTTGAATTCTGTGACTTTTCTATAGATTAGAAGCATTAGAAAATACAGAACAGATAATGTTCCATTGGTTTCTGCCAAGACACCCTGAACTAATGTGTAGCAATATTAAATGATTAATTTTTTAAAAATAAATCCTTCCAGATGCATGCTTTTCATTTGAAAAACTGAACTGGCAAGTATGTGATGCATGCAGAATTGAAGAGTAATTTCTAAATTTTGTTGTTTCATTAGTTTAAAATATTTTTCATAAAATGACATTTTTGTATGTACTCATTTCTACATGAAAATATTGAAGTTTTACGATGTGTGGCAGATTGCTTTGTTATAATGTGAAGAAAGAGAAACAACCATGAATGAGTGAAAAAAAATACTAAATGCATTCATATAGTATTTATTTTATAAAAATCTCTTTAAGAATTTCCTACAGGAAGAGAGCAATTTTGGGGGAAATACTGTACATTATCTCATGCAAAAGAGAAAACTTGCTTTGTTGTATGTACATGGATATCATATTACAAGCAATATTAAATTTCTATCAGTTTAGAAATCTAGCAGACGTAACAGAAAACAATTACCCTGAGACAATTGATATTAACTTTGGAAAATGAAATACTGCATCTGGATATGTTTTAAACTGCTTATTGTCATGACCAAGTTAATTTTTTGTGCTTCAACTTTTGGGGTTCAACATTTAATTGGGTTAGATTACTCTGCTAGTTTTGATTTTTGAGACTTTTTCTCTTGAATTCAAACACAGAGTAAACCAAGAGATGTCTGATCCTTTCTTGTTGTAGTTATCTTTCAGTACCCTAGGATCTGTGGCAAAGTCAGAACTGCTCACAGTTGGTCTTCATTTAAACTAAAATCCCATTAAACTATTTCCCAGTTTCTACATAGGCACATACCTAATGATTATGAATGGTCTCTCTGGTCATGTTTGCACATGCAGAACCAGGGAACGATTTGTTTCGAGACCATAGAATGATATTTGGGTATGTAAGTATTTAAAATTCCTAATGGCTCATCATCAAGTATACATATGCCTTTTAGGGAGGCTGCAGAGTGTTGTACTGAGTACTTTAATATTTTTGTATGAATTACAAAAGGTAAAAGACAAAACCGAAGTATGTATATTTGGTGAGAACTGCAAAAAGGCTTAGAAAAATCAAGTGTGCTAAGTAATTGAAAGTTGAGAGAAAAACAATTTATTAACTCATGCTATTGCAAAATGGATCCAAAATATATTATCATGGGATCTATATCAATCTATTATCATTGATGACTTAATTGATGCTATTGCAAAAAATATTTTTAAAAAATCATTTATAATTCAAATAATTTTGTAGCAGTCAAATATAGAATATTTTGTGACTCTACTAAGTATTAGAAAGGTTTTGAAAACAAATTCACAACCTAGTGTTTATATTGTGCTTGTGTGCCAGGCCCTATGCAGAAAAAAATCTGAAAATCATTTTTTATTTGACTTTCAAATTTTAATTTTCTTTCAAAAATCAAATAATCAGCACAAATCAGTAAAAAAGACTGATGTTCTTTTTGTGAAGTGATAAATAAATGTGAATTTAAATTAATATGACTATGATTCATTAGAAATTCACATTATAGTATGTATTCACAGAAATATGATTGGTTGATAACAAATATTTTTTAAAAACAATAAATTAGCTAAAATTAAAATTTTCCTCTAAAATTTACTGTCATAACATAAGTGCCAAAATATAATGAGTCATTTAAATGTCACTGATATGACATCTGACAGTTAATAATGGGTTCCTAAGGTTGCTGCTAAAACATAATATGCAGTACAAATTTAGCATGCCTAAATTCCATGGTAGCCTAAGATGATAACAGCACAAATGGGCAAATTAGGTAATTTAACCATGACAAAATACTATAATTATTTTTACAATTATAGTTTTTTACATGAAATTTATAGTTTTAAATTTCAATACTTTTTGCAGTCATCACCAAAATTTGATGGAAGACAGTAGACAATTAAATGGGATACTAGAATCATTTATAATTATTAGCTGTGGATTTCAAATGTAAGAGATGTGATGCATTTATCTATGACTATACCAATATACCTTCCTTTTTATATATTTTATTTAAATATTTGTGCAAGAGAAAATGTTAAAAATTACAGAAACCTGTTACATATCTATACAGGGTAATTGTACTATTTCTCTGTCATATTGTGAGGAATGAATATCATGAACTACCTGAGTAAATGTGAAATCTACATGTGAAAAACACATGAGGGTAAGTATAATAGTTAAGGGACATATGACATCAAAGTATAACAGGAGTTGGGGATATAATGAATTTTAGTTGGGAAAAATAAGTTATACATCTTATTTGGTAGACAGACATTTACATATGAATACTGTTTGCTTACTTATCTTACTAATAAATTTAGTGTTGATGGCCAAAACATAAGTCTCTATGAGGAATACATTAAGCTGTATGATAAATACACAGTAATAATTTATATGACATAAAGTAATATAAGAAAATATGTAAGATGTGGGATAACAAAATATGATTAAATAGTTATTATTAAACTGACTGTATGCTGAATTCAAATCAATTAAATCACACGAGTCTTTTTCTCCCAGTTTTGAAGGTTGAACCCAAACCCTTGTGTACCGCTGGCAAATACTTTATGCTGACCTATACACCCAGCCCAAGACTTATGCACAAATTTAGTTATTGAAAATAATCATACTTATATATTTCTTAGGTCTAACCTAAAATTGTTTGTCACAATTCAATAAGATGTCCTTCATTATATTTCTGGTCTTTTACTGAAGATAGAATATTTGAAAAAAATAGCGAAAGATCACAAAATTAATGTTGTGACATCAGTAAAAATATGAGAATTTTCCCTAGTGTCCTTGGATTTACAGTCTTGATTGTCATCATCATAACATCATCATCATCACCATCATCTTCACTGACAAGGAGCCTGATGCTGTATATATAGTTTAACTTTTACAACTCTCTAGGGAAGAAAATGGGTACAGGTTTTTCTCTTCTCTTTAAAGAGTGATCAAATAAGTAATCTAATGATTTACTATTAGCAAGATATTGGCGCGTAGCTTTTTTTTTTAAGAACTCTTTGTGGAGAGTAGAATCCCCACTTTTTTTCTTGTCTGCTTTTCCAACTATCTTTCCTGCCCACACACTGTGTCTAACTGCAATATTTTGAGCAAGGATAATATAATATGGACAACTGAAATTTTTTTATGCATATCTACATCTCCAGCATGAATACAACAGCAGCCCCAACATAATGAACATTTTGTTTCTGGTCAAGTATTTGTTCCTTTTACTCCAGTTTGAAATTTCTCACACACACACACACACACACACACACACACACTTACAGATGACACAAACACCCTCTTGTGTTTTATTAGTTTTTTCACTAATTTTTTCCTAGAAACAAATGATAGACTAAGGATACAAAATTACTTTTGGATAGAAGGAAGAAAGAGAGCAAAGTTAAGTATGTCAGGGTTCATAGAGGGTAACTCATTCCAGTAACCTGGGTTATATCTGATTTCTAATCACACATAGGTGACTTTGAACACAGAACTTGAGAATCAGTATAATATAGTCATGATGGTCTGCTGCTGCTTGCCACTGTATTGCTCACTGATTCAAAACTTGAATTTTCTTTCATCCATGTGTCCACATTACAGGCAGAGTGGTCATCTTTTCTTCATGTATGCCTATACATTCGTCAAAGGAGACAGACCTTCATCAGCCCAATTGCTTCACTCATACAAAATCAAAACTATTTTCCTCTCTATCACATGTCATTTACATAGATTTTTTATCCCTCTGTTGGAAATCTTTCTCTACCTTCACTGAATACTGCATGTCTTTTCATCCTTCCATAGACAAAATTTATCTCCATTTAATAGCTTCTGCATCAATTAGAACAAGTAACAACTCTTTCTGCATAATCTCTAGAATAGTTTAAAAATTGTATTTTGATTATTGTACCATGTTTAGCTATTATTGGACTTTCAAATCTTTCAGTACTTACTTAAATAGTACTAAATATTGAAGAGTCCCAATGAAGGATTTTAAACCAAAATATTAAAAGTATTAGCCAAGAGTGAAGACAGCACTAACATTTAGTGATTTTGTTAACATTTTGTAAAATTTTGACATTAAAAGGACAAAATATGCTTTCATGATGTGTTACAACTATTTTATTACAAGGCTTTGAAAAATAAATTAAAATTTGCACATTGAGTTAGTAGATACGTTCACAAGGGAATATAAGGTTCCATGTTTTTACTCTATACTTTTGATATGTCCCTTTAAATTCTTGACTTGGTAGATAAAGCTTAAATAATTAGATCATTTTTGCTCTTATGCTTCCAATATATATTTAGCATGCAAATAATGCTTGGAGAAGTTTTAATTCTTCATAAAGCTATATAGTCTTAGGAATAAAAACCATAACACTTTGAACACTCCAGAACTCATAAAGAAGAGTTTAATAATTTTAGGTCTTTAATTTTTTTTCTGTATTAGTTCTCTTAAAACATCATTTTCACTTCTTTATATCTTATTCTTCATTGAGGTCAAATAAAATCCATACTTAAAAAGATAATATGATATTTGATTTCAGTTTAGGGATCATATTCTGTGGGATTTAACTTTGCAAGTCTTTATAATTAATTGCATTGAAGTATTTAACCAATTTGATCTTTTAATCTCTTTGGTTATCACATATTCACAGAACATGCTCTGGTAAAATAAGAAATATTTTTGAGCAGCAAAACTTACAAATAATGGCTTGAATTGGTTGAAAGGATGATGGTAACATATAGGCTAATTAAAAATAGAAAAATATCATTCATTCATTTATGGATGATTATAAAGATGAAATAGTCTCTCATTTCTGAATTTGTTAGTCTAAAATTCAAGTACTAACATTTAATATCTAACTCCTTAATGTACACATAGATAAACTTTAAAGTAATCTTTAAATAGTATAAATATTTTCCCCATTATTTCTGGGAAACATTGCCTTGACAAGTTAAGAAAAGTCAACCAAGCTTGTGTCTGATTAGAATCGGTTTTTAGTAACCAAATACTATTGATGAGGCAATTTCTCAGTGTTATTTTATTTTATAATTGCCTATTTTGAAATTTCATAATCCTATTTATAAACATTAAAAAAGAATGATTTAATTGTAAGGGAAATGCTGCCATGTATGTATTTTACATACACATCTTATTATTTCATTCCACATTTGCAATATAAAATCTGAATCTTTAAAATGTGAGAATAGTGAAATGCAAAGAGTGGAATTTATAATTTAGTGAGAGAAATAGTTTTCTAAGAAAAAGAAGCTCATTACTTATCAGGTCAACCTGTTCCATTCTAGGACAGGTCTCCTTTCTCTAAGGATTATTTATTTAATATGTCAGGCTTTTCTCCTAATCTTTACACATAGGTTCGACTAAGTGTTGTAGATTTGTTCACTCCAGTTCCTCAAGGCAATATTTTTAATATCTGAAGATATATAGAACAAACATAGCATTTCTCAGATTCTAAAGGTTTCTGGTTTTCTTGATATAATACTCCTGGTTGCCACAGGAAATGGTGCCCAGATTCTTTCTGTCCAAGTTTCATTTTTTTACATGCACTCTAACTATACATCCTTAAAACTTTGGTACCCAGAATTGAATGCAAAAGCTTTCAATATGATCTGACCATAGTAAGACACATATGAATAGTCAAATAATTAAACTTCTTGATATTGAACCTGAACATTTCATAATCACGTGTAAAAGAATACTGTCATTTAAAGTAGCAACATAGACGTGTTGAATTACAATAGATTATAATCAGTTTAACCTTCCAAATCTTATTCTTTTCACTGAAAATCTAGGTCAAATGGATTTTCTATTTATATTTGTCATTAGCATTAATTCATGTTGAACACTATACATAAATGTCTTTTGTCTTTATTACTGTAATAACATAGATCTTTTCTTTATCCTGATTCTGTCAAATATTTCTTTGATTTTAATTCATATTCCATACGGATGAAATAAATATGCTTTGTAGATTTTTACTATAGTCAGTAATATAAATAAGACAAAATGGGAGCAGCCCTGTGTTCTACATTTATTTTTCTTCACTTTACCTAGCTATCATGTGTTAATAATTATAATACAAAGAATTATATGAGATATTATAAAGAATTAACATGAGAAATAAATAAATGAAGATAACTAGGGAATATCTGACTTGTGTCAGGTTATTAGTAAAGCATATATTAGAAATATGATTTTAAGCTAACATAATAAGTAAGGTTTAATTAACTAGGATTGAGGGCTTCCTAAGTATCAATCTATAAAACTGTTAAAATATTTCAAACTTTAGACCTCATTAAATTATTTTTGTCCATCATAGTATTAGCATTAAAGAGGTATGTGATCAATTATATGTAAGAAAACACTCACATGTATTGTATTTGTGTGTGCTATGTATTTGTGTGCATATGAGAGAGACAGATAGGCAGACAGAGAGACAGAGTGACTGAGAGACAGAGAGACAGAGACCAAATTAGAATTGTGGATATTTGTTTAAGAATTGAAGCTTTTAAATACACAGAATATAAAACAAAGCAGCTCCAAGCCACTAACTAACATCTATTGTACCACCTACAGGGACAGTATCAACATCTTCCCCTAAAGGAACTAGACTCAATTATATATATTTTTTCAAGTACAATGCCAGAGGCATTCAAACAGCATGATGACTTTGATAATTTAAGTGCCATAATTCAAACACATGGCTCATGAATGAGGGATTATAATATCACAACCCACTGTGTAAAAGTCTGGTTATAGAACTCTATGTGTTAATGTGAAAAATTAATTTCTTATTAGATATAGATCCACATGCATTTTCCAACAAATTATCCACAATAGTCAAACATGCTTTGTTTCTCTTCTGAAGCATTTTGGAAGGAGACAGTGCATCCTGCTGTTGGGTAAACATCAACACGTGTGTCTCAGTTAGTACACGTGATGCCAGTACAGAGCACACAGGTCATAGGGTGCCAGGCTGCTTTAAGCATTCCCTCCTTTTCTACCTAAGGCAGTTTGGGCAGTTCCATTTCAACATCAACTTCAATGGAGGGAAATTGTGTACAATACTGCACGGAGTATTTTTAAATGTTAACCAGGGAGAAGCTCACACTTAGCACATGAATCATGTTTTACCCTGTCTTTCCCATATAATGCCATGTGTTTATTTTTTTAGATTGCAAAAAGTAGAATTTACTGATATCTCACTACTAAAAACTTGAAGCACTTTATAGATTCTAAGGAATCACTTATTCCTTCATTATTTGTTTATACCGGAATTCATAACACCATTAATGTAATAACGTGGGGGACCCATAATATGTTCATTCTCCCTAAATATTGTACTGTAAACGGATGTTATGTGGCAGGCAGTGTGCCAGCCCCTAAAGTTTTACCATTTTCTTGAAAGGCAGCCAATTCTAATATTCCTATTTGTTATAAAAAGTTGAAGTTGGATTTGAAAGCAAAATATTTCTAACCACTAAGACAATTCATGAAGCATTGAAGTTCTGAATTGGAAGCTTTGTTTTTGTGTCTTGCCATCACGCAAATGATAATGAATTTTTATAAATAGCTACGTGGTTACAGTTGTGTTCAGAAGTTAATAAAATCATTCACTAAAATATTGCCAGAACTTATTTAAATCAATGACCAAAACTGATTAGACTGACCTGTGAATTAAAGTGAATATAATGGATCAAGAACCAGACACTAAGAAAAAAAAACTCAGTTATTTTGTTTCAGTCTTTGACAGTATAAAAATAAGTCTACAGGTTAAACCACGGCTAAGGTCAGATATTCAGTTATTGCTGTTTAAGATGGAAATATGTCATAAAAGATAACCTTGCCTCAGGAGTAAGGGTAAAAAACCACAATACATCAGTTTTTATTAATCTTCTTTCTTGATTCTAAATTAAAATATAGTATTTTCCACATTCCTAACTCAGTAAAGATATTAAAACTTTTAAGGAAATAAGTTTTGAGAAGTGTCAGTTTCGTCAATGTTTTCTGTTACTTGAGATTTTTATCTGCTCTATAGTGATGATTATTATGGACAAAATTTTAAGTGAGTAATGATTAAAGGTACTATGTCAGAGAAATTATTTTTAGCATAAGTATAAAGAAGAGACTTCTAAAGATCACAGTGCATTAAACAGAAGTAATCAAAACAGAAGTAAATAAAGTAAATAAAATGTGATTGTTTCAAAAATATTATTTTAGTTAATACAGTAACATTATTTTTAATGGTTTAGATTTGCTTACCTGCCGAATGGTGTTCTGAAATTCACTGAAACACTAGATAATGAACCTGGAGGCTTTATAATGGATCCTTCTTCCATACTGTAATAGTCTATGTCTATTTGAAAATGAAACCTACCTCACTGATGCAATCAAATAGTTTGAATAAGACAATATAAATCTAGTTTCCTAACAATAAAATAAGTTTTTTTTTATAAAAATAGGTAAATAAGAGTAAAATTAGATTGCACTCTCCTGTAAAATTTTGTTTTTCACTTAAACATCTCAAACTTCCCAAAGTTGCTTCATATTCAAGAATTCTGAATCAGATGGCAAAAGAACCTGAGAATATCAGTTTACCTAAAGCCTCAGAGTCACCAGTTTCAGTTAACAGGTTTTAGGCTTCTACTGGGAAAATGTTGTATATTTCTGCCCGTTTCAAACTTCAGAGATTTGTGAGAGCAATCAGATCTCTTTCATTCCAGTTCTCCCTCCAGGCACCTTACAGTTAGTTTTCTGTTTAAACCAGCACCTTAGTAGAGAAACACATCTTCATTGGACTGCCCCTTTCAAGTCCATGATGTTTGATGTTCACAGAGGAAAAAATATTTTCAACTCCTTAGAAATGACATCTTTCTTCTTTTTGTAATGAGTGGTTACTGTGGATTAAAATACCTTATCTGATCTCTATTCTTCTGAACCCAGTAAGGAACAGCACACACTCCCATATTTCAGTGACTCCACCACCTCTTTCACATTAATGAGTGTCTAAAATAAACTTTAAACTTGCTAACACAGATCAAAAATTAGAGAACACAAAACTGTTACTTCAATACTCTTTTTGTTTATCAGCATTTGGCATCAGTCTTCAATCTAATATATATTTAAAACCTTTCAAAATATCTGCACAGATAGTGAAAGATCCAAAAATTACTGCATTCTAAATGGGTAAAATGAAGATACAAAGAGTGAATGATTGAGGTAAATAAGGACAATCAAAATTTTAAAGTCTAAATGTAAACCAGGCATGGTGGCACATACCTGTAATCCCAGTACTTGGGAGGCTGAGGGTGGAGGATTATTGTGAGTTCAAGATCAGCCTGGGCTACAGAGTGAGCTCAAGGCCAGCCTGAACTGCATAGCAAGACCCTGTGTCAAAAAAAATAAAATAAATAAAAGGCTAAATGTAAAAGAAGTGGTGCAAATTTCAAAACAAAATGAAAACCTTTTCATATTTGGGCCTTCAAAATCTTATTTTGTCTTTAAGCATGTGATGCTAAGTACAAGGTTGGAGAGGCAATATTAACTAAATTTTAGTATCTGTGGATCTACATGTACAATGAGGAATAGTTGACAAATTTTCATGCTACGACTTAAAAAGAGAAGTGAAGAAAAATCTATTCATCAACAAAGATATTTGATGAGAAACAAAAGCATTGGGAATTTGAAATTATGGAGAAATTTTGATGGATTTGGAGTGTAACAAGGCAGAGAACATTAGCTGAAGATCAGAACATAAGACAAGCAAGAACTCAGGAAGGGTTGTTTTAGTAATTTGCTCTTTTCTTTACTAGTAAATGTCCACTTCTAATTGGACAGGATATTGCATTCACGGAAAATAATCAGGGATGCACAAATGAGGATGGATAACCTGAGAATGTTATACACTGCCATTGAGCTTAACAAGGAGGAAGCATCACTATAGAAACAGTGCAGGTGTTCCTGAGAGCTATGCTTCTGCCTTGTGGAACAGTCATTCAGGGAAACAGACCCTTAGAAGACTTACTGTGAGATAATCTAAAAATATGATAAAGAGTGATTTATTGTAAGTCACATAAATATCTATACATATAAGCATATATGTCTACTTGCAATTGTTAGTTATGTTTTTTTCCTCTTATGAATTTTGTCATTTTGAATAGTAGGAGTTCAAACTCTAAACTAGATGGAGGCATTCTCTAGGGTGGTAGAGGAATAAACCAGTACACCTCTTCAGCTAATTTTACAGCTGGTATATAATTGCTTTGGCAACAGTTGTAGAACAACCTCCACACTGAAATGCATTCTTATATTGAAAATGGATGGCTAAGAAATGATACTCCTAGAAAGAAGGAGCTCAGCAGGAGGAACCTGCTTGGTCTCCTTGCAGTCCCCAGTAGTGGGCTACCAAGTACCATTGTCCACTTCCCCTTTTTGTGACATACACCTGCAAACACATCACCACAGACGGCACCATAGCAACTTTAGAAAAGAAGCAAATGGGATTTCAAATATCAAACTGCAATTTAAGACTAATCATGAGTCAGTAGCATAAATATGAATGAAGTCCATTTTCCACCTTGCTCATTTTAAAAATCTCAGCTAAAAGACCCTTGACGAACAATGACTCATTTTGCTTGCACCTAGAAATAGCAAGGAAATATGAAAGAGAATCTCAAAAACATGTTTGTGAGACAACACATCAAAAGCTAATTGAATAAAAAAATTATTCAAATTAGTTTTACCACAAATTGCACTACTCCTAGTACTATAAAATTAAACAGAACTGGAAATGAAATAAGACGTTCTCTAGAACTTACTAATGCATTTAGATAACTTAAGTTGTTTGACTTGAGAAGAAAAAAATATTAAAAATGAATGAAAACAATTCCTGGAACCAAAAGACAAACAGAAGGAATATGAGCAAAACTCCCAAGTGCTCCAGGATATAAGATAGAAAAGGAGATGTTATTATTAAAGGAAAAATAGCTGCAAAGCACTCAACTCAATGTATGACTGTAGTGAATAGAACAAACAAGAGGTTGGCCGCTTTGTGCTATTGAAGTACTAAAGAATAAATCAAAGTAAGAAGAATAATGATAGAACCCTGCTTGAATTCATAGTACTTACTATAGCACCAGTAGTTTGTTAGGAAGCTATAGCAAGAGCATTACTTTTAATGTCCACAAGACGCCAAACACAGCTGCCTATAAAGCCCCTGGGTACAATCATTCTATGAAGTTCAAACATCATCACTTGTGACAGCAACAACTCCAAACTAAGAGAAGAATTGATGGATGATAAAACAAGTGCCTTTCATATAGGTTGGTCTCCTCTTGGTAACTGAAAACTAGCAATTATGCACAAAACATGTGGAAACTTCATGGTACTACAATAAATAATAGAAAAACAAATACTTTTATTGCTCAACTGAAAAGCAATTTTATTTGAAGGAAAAAAATCTAATTTTATCACGTATCTTTCATCAGGTGCATTGTACTTCTTGTATTTATTTCCTAGTACTGATAAGGATAATTTGATTGTGTCAATTTCTAATCACTTTTTTAGGTTTGTACAAGACAAAACGGATTCTTATGTACAAAATGAGAAAAATTAACTCACAATGTATACACACACACACACACACACACACACACATATATATATATATATATATATATATATATGTATTAGGGACATTTAGTATTTTTGTTTTTTCTTTTAACTTGTCATAATAATGCAATAAATTAATCAAATAAATAGTTTATTGCTTATGCATTCATGATGACACTGAATACGAGGTTATGGGGCAAATTGTGGTTTTTTGTGGTTACAATTTAAAGCATCTGTTATTACCTTGAACAAATTGTTATAGCTTTCTATATCTCAGCACTATCCTCTAAAAACTGGAAAATTTTAATATAGAGTTTTAAGGGCTGGGGATTTAGCTCACTGGCTGCCAAGGGTGAGATCGTGAGTTCAATCCCTGGTACCACCAAAAAAAAAAAAAAGTGACTTGTAAATTGGACAATTCTTTTAAAATACTTCATGTATATCTGAAAATAATAGATTGTTATCTAGTAGTAACTAGAATGTCATCTAGGTAATACCTATTAAACAATACTAATTGAACTACTTGTTAAATATAGCTTTCAATTTGATTCATGATTTAGGAGATGCTTTCTACTGATAGAGGACAAATAACAATATGTAATTTTAAAGTATGTTATTTGAAAAGGTTTTCCTTAAAAACAGCACTGTTAAATATCTAAAACTATTCTCTAAAGAGACTTGGAAAAATAATATTTATATCTATGTTTATAACTATGTTTCTATCTGTATCTAAACATCTATCTATATATTGTCCCTACATTCTCATTCTAAAATTCCAGCATTATTTCTCAATGGCTTGTATAAAAGTTAAATGATATAATTCTTGAATTTGTATAACTGGGACAAAAATGAAATCTATGAATATGAAAAAATATAGGGGAGGGAATACTCTGTTGTTATAGGAAGGTAAAGAGGAACAGTTTTATGGGTTTATATAAGATAATGCTTTAAATATAAAAAACCTATTCTTTATTTAGCAGTCTTTTTATGTATTAATTGTTAAATCAGTATGTAATATGATCCACTCATTTTTTTGTTTGTTTGTTTTGACTTGGTTTGTTTTTTTCCAGTACCGGGAATCAAACTTAAGATCTAGCACTTGCCAGGCAGGCACTGTGCTGCTGAGCTACATTCCCAGCCTGTAATATGATCTGCTCTTAAAAGCAAATTTATACTTGTCTGAATCATAACTTACTGCATATAAGCTATTTTAGCTAGAAAGCCAAGACACAAAATTAAAAAAATAAGTACTTTTCTGTCTGTATGTCTGCGTGGAATACTGATTCCTCAGAAAGTCTCTTGGTGGCAACATAATCATTTATGAAAGTAATATTTATCCCAAGTACCACTAAGAAACTCTGGTTAACATTTTTAAAAATCTAAAAATATTTTACTCTTCTCTAAACTGAAACTGTTGGTTGTCACAGTGTGGCTTACATTTCCCGAATGCACTTTTACTCCACAAACAATCTGTCAGAGTATGTCAGAATGCGCCTATTGCTCCAAAATGTCAGAAGAACGAGGCAGCGACACTCAATGGCACAGCGCGCTGTTCATGTTTCCTCTCTTTCCTCCCAGACTTCTCATTCATCAGGATCCGGATCTGTTTCCACTTCATTTTGAAGATGAGTAACATGCACTCACTTGCAGGTACTGAGAACTGTCGGACTCATGCTTTAATTTATAATATATGGCATGAAATTGCCGTCAGCATGCTGTGTGTGTAGGTATGCTTTCCTCTAGGCAGGCGAATGTTTGGTAAATACATGCTTAATTTGTAAGCCATCAAAGCATGTTCAAAAAGCAGGCCATCAAAGGCAACCTGTTCATTGGCTACAATATAAGATATTAGACAATACTCTTATCATGACACAAACTAATGAGAAAAAAGTCTTTTTATACGACAGTGCTAGAAAACTATATGTGAATATATATATATATATATATATATATATATATTCACATATATTGTAAATATATATGTGTGTGTGTGTGCATGCACGGATATATAAGAACATATGTAGGAACATATGTAATATGTTCTTATATATATGTTTATATAAATAATATGGATAAATATTGTAAAATTGTCACTAATAAAACACCTCAATATGTAACACTCTTTGCCCTTATAATCTGAAATAAACAATGTAGACATCATGAAGTCCTAAAATTGCTTCCTTCTTGCAATGATGTTAGATTTTACAAGCTTACAACTTCAAACTTTCTAGAGAATGACTTTCAAATGCCTTATCCTGACATTTAGTGTCATTTAGCATCTAGGTAATATTAAACCCTCTCTCATTTTTCTCATCTTTAATTTTCAACACACACAATATCCTTTCATTTTAGCCAGGTCTCCTTACCATCCCCTAAAGCCCCAGACAAACTTTGATCCATGCTGTTCCCTCTTCCTGGAAACTTCTTTATATACATCTACATTTTCTCTAAGGCTCTGATCAAACACCACCTCCTCCATGAGTGTTCTGTTGTTTCCAACAGAGGAAATAGTCTTTTAACTATTTTATCAAACTTGAGTGCAACTGTGAGTTATAGAATGATTTAGGCTGTGCATTATGTCACCTTCTTATTCTGTTTATAGTATGTAGGTATATGACCAAATGTATATTTAGTACTAATGTGTGCATGTTTGTGTATGTGTTGTGTATCTTTGTTTTATATATCCTATCATCAAATATCCAATACATTTTGAATATGTCTATCTCCCTTTCTGTAGCAAGGGGCATATAATATCTGTTGACTGAAGATACTAGAATTCAGCTTTTTTTATAATTATGTCCCATGGAATATCAGTCTCATTGCTTAGCTTTTGTGCATTTTATATGAACAACTAATATCTGGTGATATGTACAATAATTCATCTTATGAGATAATAATGAAATACATAAGATTACTACAGAAGTAAGGAAGTCCTGATAAAAAGAAACCCAGAAGTTTAAATATTTCAACTTTATTATCCTGAATTTTTAAAATTATTATTATTGTTCTTCTGCTGTTGCTTTTCCAGAACACAACTTCTTTGAACACTCTTTGGGAAAACTTGTTTCGGTCTTTGCAGATGCCCAGCTTTTCCTCTGTACAGCTAAATGCTTACACTTTAACTTCTTCCTTTCTTGTCTCTTGTTCTGATTTAAGGGTTTTTATTCCTACCTAAACATGTACTGAGTTTCTACTATCCAAACTACAAATCTTAAATATCACCTCCTACAGGTTCTTTAACCTGCTCTCTCTTTGTGTTCCCTCAGTACATACAATATCTCATCATCGTTACTTATTTGACTCTTGTCTTTGATTCTTAATGTGTGTGAGAATATCATTGTCTATTGACCAGGTGATCCAAAGTGTTTAGAGTATTGAAAATCTCATGAATTAAAGTGATATCTGTGGTTTTCTTTGGGAAAAATAGACTGGTGGTAGTGATGTTAATTTTGAGGACTGAGGTAAAAAGAAATCACAAGAAAAAGACATCAAAGATAGACTAGATTCTCTTCATTATAGTATTTTTATTTATGCCTTCATATTGATATTAAACAGACCATAAATCAAGTAAATGAGTTTGTATAAGGGAACAAATTTACAATGCCTTTATGTGTTTGAAGTAGAATGGTCACTTCTTGTCACTTTTATATTCAAAAAACATGAAATGAACATTCCAAAGAGATTCCTGAATGTTCATATATTTTGTGAGACTATTCACAGGAAGTAAGATATGTAAACAAGCTAAGCGACCATCAACAGATGAATATATAAAGAAAATATACTATATATATGCACAAGGAAATAATATTCAACCCAAATGAAGAGTAAAATCATAGATTTGCATCACAATGAATGGAACTCAAAGAATTCTGTAAAAGTGAAATAAACCAGATAGAAAGTCACATATCTCATGTTATCTCTGACATATTGAAGTTGTTTTTTAAATGTTTACCTACATGTAGGACAGTGGATAAGAAGGGAAGTGATGGAGGTTGGAAAAAAGGAAGCTGAGCCTGATTACTGTATATTGTAGTGTGTTGAAATATTAAATTTAATCCTATTAACATTTATAGCTAATGTATGTTATTCAATAACTTCTAAAACTGAAAAAATAAATGGGAAACTTTTGTAGAAGGGCAAAAAAGAATAAAGGAAATCTGTCATATGAATGTAATTGATAAAAATGTTTATCTTTTCTATTTCCTCTTCTATTAACAAATCACTTCAAGAAAGAAAAAAGTTCTTTATCAATTCTGTGAATTACCAGCAACAAGTAAAAGACAAATTTCAAGCTGTTTCTCTTAAAAATATTTCAAACATTTATATTCTTGTATGCTGTTACTGGTTTTCTCAAAAAAAGTAGAATATTATTTCTAGTTTACAATTCATACAGTAATATCACAGTTAAAATTTCCCTCTCCCATAGTGCTTACACTATGCTATATCACAATGTCTCAAACAGTCCTTACGCTCTGCCTCTGACCCACCTCCATTTTCCCCACACTGTACAACCCCCTCAGTACTGTTTGCTGATGACCTATTTCTGTGGTGCTTTGTCAAAATCTCCTCTTCCATGAGTCATGCTTTGATAGATCTTCATGAGTCAATTTTATCTTCCACTGTTGTTCCATTTTATGTGCTTTACAGCACACACATCAAACTGGGTTCTAATACAGATGTGTATGTAGGATCTGTCTCCAAGCTAAAAATGTGCAACTAGAAGTTAAGAACTCAATACTTAGTTATCACCAGAGTGCCTAGAAATATATCTGGTTATAGTAGATAAATAATGCACTCATTTGTATATATTAAATTGAATATTAAAGGAGTGTGCTTAATTAACTGGACTACTCTGAATGAGTCATGTGATGTAATAGGTAGGGAAAAATGCCTATCAGTGTAGTATTTTCAAAGTATTGCTTACCTTAAATTTCAAATTTTTTGTTACTATGCATCTTTTGAAAAACAAGAACTTCTTGACCTTATTATTGAATGGACTACCAACAGTCAGAATTCATTGCCAAATGAGCTAATATTGCAATTCACTAGGTGACTTTACAGAACTACAAGATGCTTTTAGTTTTATAAAGGCCTTTTAGCCCCCTGGTTGGAAAGAACACTTAATTTTTCAACTGTATTTATTTTTAATGTATACAGAAATAAAAATTAAAATACATTGAAGGAATTATAATAAGATTGGTGGTACATGGAGATTTCTGCCAGGCTGTGAAAAGAAAAAGCTTCTATTTCCTTCTTATAGAACTCTTTGCTTTATCTAAAACCTATTTCTGTTTAAGGATATCTCTGCTGGATTTTTTTCCCCTCTTCTTCCATATGTTCTATGTCCTGTCCCAGTGGAATCTTCTTGGTATAGTAAAAGAAAATAGGATTTTATTTTCTCCTTATCAAACTCCCTGAGTACAAAAACCTTTAACCATGGATCAATTCTTTAGCTACGTTTACATGTTCAGTATGAGTTCAGGTACAATTATCAAGCTGACCTTCTTACTGTTTCTGTTCTGTTGATTCATTTGCCTTTCTTGGACCATTCCACTTATGAAAAGGACTTCTGGGTGTAGCTTCGTGTATTTTTAAAGGGCAAAGTTATCACTGATTCCAAGTCCTGCTCTGTGTTTTTCAGAGCACACCTGAGCAATTTCCAAAAGTTTCATCTCATTCTGAGAGTAAGAGAAGAGGTGAACAAATGGGTAAGAGGAGCTGCCCTTTCTATCTGTCTCCACTATTCTGCACAAGACACAAGACAGAATTAGAATTTGAAAGAGGCCAGTGAGCAGGCCTCCAGGGCCACATAGGTGTTCTTCAGTATCAGCAGCTGCAGCTTCCACGGAGCCTGCTGGAACTTGATTCTAAGTGGCTGTGAAAGGCCACTGAGGAGTTTGTGTTAGCCAGAGGCCACGAAAGCTGCCATCCCCGGCTGAGTGATTCTCTGTTCAAACTGGGCAGAAGCCCAATTTGAACAGAGAATCTGTTTTCTTCCCTTCAGTTTCAAAGGGCACATTTCTGTTTGCTCCTTCATGTGCAGGAGTAAACTGGGAACAAAAATATGCATTTATAAAGGCAGTAATAATGCTAATTATCGTAACAAAGTACTAGTAAATACCAAAATAGCACTGATGAGTAAGGATATGGGTGTCTGAAGAATGATGTATTCTGATTCCTTTTTAAGAAAATGCACACTTGTCAGAAATGATTAACAATTAAGAGCTAAATGCTTTAAATACAAAACTGACCCTGAGCTATCTGGATATGCTCCAATTCATACATGCTGAGATGTACCTATCCTTGTGATACCTTATTCATCACAGTGCTGAGGTAACTGAATGTTTTCCATCTCCACTATTTGTTCTATTCTATTGCTATTCTATTATTCTCTTCCTCTTTCTATGAACAAATAAAGCAACACACACACACACAAGGCATAATTCTGGATAATTTCTTAAATCATTCCAGACATTCTTCTAATAGTACATTTTCCCTAGATTGTAGTTGTGGCACTCTAACACCAAGTTCACATCCTGGGCCACGCTGTCTATTAGTGGATGTCTGGGCAGGCTCCCAAAAACCTGAGCAGCTTCAGTATCATTAGTGGGATGATGGTATTTCAGTTCTCTTCCTTTCATTCCTCTTTAGTTTACTATTAGTGCCACTGAGCTTAATGAACCAAAACGCCTGCTCATGCATTAAAAACAGAGAAGAGACTTCTGCCCTGGAAAAATAAATGCTAGGCTCTATTTTTTCCAGCAGATATTTTTTTTTAGCAAAC
The DNA here is from genome assembly GCA_004027455.1 of Hydrochoerus hydrochaeris. NCBI lineage: Eukaryota > Metazoa > Chordata > Mammalia > Rodentia > Hydrochaeridae > Hydrochoerus > Hydrochoerus hydrochaeris. Next base: position 456,397 of record PVLA01000255.1, on the reverse strand, counting down.
ATTCATGGAAAAGAATGCATGAGAATATTTATGTAATAGGGAATGTTAGAAAATACATTGTGAAACCTTCAAATAATCAACGTAGATTTGCAAGTACAGAGTGCTCTCATATATAAAATGCATTCATAATAAAAATGATTCATTAAAAAGATTAATACTACATGTTAATACACTGAAGAGTTAGTTATACTAATGCATTAATTACTAAAATATACTTGGAAGTGACTCTCATGTAAGAATTGTGAATATATATATATATATATAATCTTCTATTCATATCAGTATTTCACAGCACCCTTAGTATTGCAAAAAAAAAATTTGACACTGACTTAGAAATAAAAGGATGCACATATTGCTAAAACTTTTAATTATAGAATGTGAATTTTGTTTTCTTCCATGACAAAAATATTCAAAAACCCAATATTTGCAGATACAAAAGCCATAATATCACTCTTAATTTAAAGGATGATTATATGGGTAATGAAAATCAATGATTTGTTAAGATGTAAGAAATGTTCTGAAAGTTTGGTCCCATACTTTGTGGTTTTGAGAAGTCACGGTGGAATGGCTTTCCTGAACTCAGCTAGCAAACTCTGCTGACTGTCACTCTGACTCATTTTATTCACTTGCAGCTCAGTGAAAAGGCTGTGGCAGATCAGCTACTCTAAATTGTCAGTTTCATCACCTGCGTTTTTGCCTATCCTAGCTTTGCTGCACACTCCAAAAGCAGGCAGCTGAATTACAGAAAGCAAGTTTCTGGAGAGAGGTAGTCTTAGAAGAATAGGCATTTTTTTAACATCAGTCAAGGAAAAAAGGGACAAAAGGCAGAGATCAGGAAAATACAAACTGCCACTATCTTGCCATTTTGCTTCATTTTTTTAGTAAACAAATTTCAATCTGCCTTTCCCAACCAATAAGTGTATTACACAGTTTTTGAATATTTTCCCAACATTTAGAACTTCTTAAAACCATTCAGGGCTCCTCTTTATGGAAGCCGTGATTTTCCTATAATAATTTTCTATAATTGTGCTGCAGAACTAAAAATAAAAATGACATGAGAAGTTTTGCCACAGTGAGAATCACAAGCTCAATGCAGAACTGAATCCTCATCTTCAAGTTTCAGGAAAATATATCCAGGTTAGGAAACATTCTTCGGATTGTCTTCCTCCTGCCTGTGCTGGTTGAGATATAGAGCTTACAGCATGCTTATCCACTGGCCATAAGCGAGTACTATCGTATTGAAAATAAATGTGGTGAGAACTGTAAGTAACAGGGTTAAGTTTATTGAGAAAATCCTGATTAGTGTGGCGACTGAGTGCTTCGGATCCTTGGCTAGGGCTGCACAAAGCAGTTATGAGATTTATGGGGTTTATTTAAACTAGTTATATATCTAACTCTCTTCATTTCATTTCTTTTTATCATGCAGCAGAACATAATTGTTTTGGTTTATCATGAAACTTCTGCTTGCTCCATCCTTAAGGTATTTGTCACATTTCTCAAGGGCATGAGGAAGCCCCACAGGGTTAATAATGAGTTGATTGATTGGTTTTGTGGTGTTTAAGCCTATGGGTGCTGACAAATGAGCCCTCTATATTTTCAGTGAAGTGACTGAGGAAGGGGAGAGAGCGACTTAGCACCCTGTTAATGAGACCCATAAAACATGTTCCCTGGAGATCTTAGTTACCCGCATCCCAAGGCCCAGTCACTTCCTCTGTGTTGAAGCCTTTGCTATCTCATGGCTATTACAAGGAAAGACAGTCTGGTTCCTGAATTAAATATTCAGATAGGTGTCAACCTGCAGATGCTGTCTTTTCTCTTTCTGTCTCTGTTCTGTGGCATCCTTAGAAAGAAGCATGACCCAAAAGCAAATTTCACTCTTGCTGATATGATGAGCTTTTTCCTATCAAAACCAGTTGTGGTGGAAAGATAAAAACAGAACAAAACAGGACAGTTGCTCCGTGAAGCAGTGAGTACAGGGAGTTTGAGGATAGCAGTTTGATGAATGTTTGTTGTTGTTTTTTTTAAATCAAGTTTATTCCTCATGCAACAGCTTCTTTTTTCCTAAAAATTTAGTAAACAAAAAGTGATGCAAGGAAACACCTTGTTATCTAAAGCAACCATGGTTTGTATTTGTATTTCTGAGCAGAATTCTGGTATCAGAATAATTAGATTTATGAATTATTTTGACATTAATGAAAGATGTTAGGTGTTCCATGCAAAGAAGAAAAAAGAACTTGTGTCTAGTGAGGTTATAATCTTACTTTTCCTTTCTCCACAGCATCCTGACATACTGCTTTCATTTACGTCAATGATGACATTTTCCCCATCTGCCTTTTTATAAAAGGCAGGCTTATTGAACAAGATTTGCATATAGTAAAATTCACTCCTTTAAAAGAAGAGCTCTGTAAGTTGTGACAAACACACACAGTCATAGAACCTGAGTAAGACAGGATTAACATTTTGTTGCTCAGCTTGGAAAAGCTTTCTGAAGTTTGACACAGATCTCTCTCTCTCTCTCTCTCTCTCTCTCTCTCTCTCTCTCTCTCTCTCTCTTCTTTCTTTCTGATGTTTAATCCAGAAAGCATGTAATTATAAATTCTCTCCTTCATTGTCTGGTAAGTATTTTTTGACACTATTATATTCCAGAGTCATTTCTCTTTGAGACCTAGGAGCAAAATTTTTGAAATGACCTATGAAATATAATGTCCTTCTCTCTCCCCAAGTCTTCATGATAAAGCAAGAGCTTAACTTTGATAAAAGCCAGTTAACAAACTCAGATGACCTAATCATAGCACTGATTTTCCACATTATATACTACTACAATTTATCTTTTTAAAAACCATATTTACAACTGAAATTGGTTCTCCTTATTATACCAGTATTTGAAGGATTGAAGACACTACTCAATATAATGTTTTCTAGAGACATTCTGAGTCAGGACTGGACTTACTAAAATATTTTGCTTCTCCTTCTCAGGATAAGTTAAGACGTTCTATGGTTCCAACTTTTAAAAGACTTATAAGACTAGATCAAAGGTTGAATAAATAATCTATCTACCATATTGAAAAACATAACAGCCCTATAAGAGTTTGTAAAATAGTATGTATTCATACATTGTAAAAAGCAACAGATTTACTAAAATTCTAAAATTCTCATTTGTGTAAGATAGATTTTATGTCATAAATATCTATCAAGTCAAAAATTGGCTTAATTCAACCAGAGACTACACTTGAAAGCAACTTAGCTTCCAACCCAAAAATGTAGAAACAAATTATACGAATGGAATGGGGGTGTTAGACTACAACATTTTGAAAAACTGTAAACCTCTTCTCCAAAGGATGCTTTAAAAAAAGTCATGTTCCAGTATTTGAGCTAACCTCAAGTGCGCATTATTTTAGAATTCATAAACATTACTTGCATTTTGTTTTTCCTCTTTCGCAGTCTGGCACTGAGTAGCATGATTTAGGAGAATATGAGTCGTGGGCATGGAAAGCTTTTCATCTTTTGCAGCTACAAAATAAATTTATTTTAAGATACAAGTGTGCTGTGCTATTTTCATCAATTTTATTTCCATTTTAAAATGTAAACATACAATATGGAATTTTGATGAATTAAAATATAACAATAAAATAACACATAAATGATGATTTTTCTACTGGTCTTATACTATCCTATGAATCAAAGTAGCTACATCTTAATGTTATTTGCCAATCTGAATCCACTCATTTACTTACATATTCAGTACCTGACATTCACATGATAGACTTTTGGCTATACGTCTTTCATTTTTAAGTCAGATTAATAAATGTCGTGTTTATACAAGGATCATACATTACATGAAAAAGAGGTTGGAGTTGGGTGCCATCCAAAATATAGCTATGTATACTATTCTTTGCTACTGAGCAGTGTTCATGTCATTATGTCATTATGTATCTATGTTTGGGCTTTTCTTTTGTATTAAGTGGGCTGAAACTGGAAAAAATAATGTTATTTTTTTAAATATTGGCAGAGAAAAAATTAACATATCATACTCATGATATGTACCACTCATACAATAAGTACCACAAAACAAAACAAACAAGGAGACCAAATTTTAATGGGTAAACAGTGAGAAAAATATTAACACATTAGTCTCTTTAAGAAAGTTCTTGGGCTTCTGCTTTTAAAATATATATTCATTTTTAAAAATATGCTTGGGTATATTATTGAAAATTATGTCTAAAAAACAAGATGCAACCATGGATGTTTGTTTGTTTGCTTGTTTATTTATTGAAAAGGTCTCGACATATACCTCCAGCTGGCCTTGAATTCACTAGGTAGTCAAGACTGATCTTGAACTTATGGCAATTTTCCTGCCTATGCCCCCCATTTTCTGAGAATACAAGCCTGTGCCACCACACCTGACTAATTGGGAATTTTAAAAAATATCTCTTACTTCTTTAGTAATATATATGTGGAAAAATAGCACCACAGGCACAAAAACACAGTGTGACACTAGATATGTCTTTTTAAAACATATTTACCGATATGCATCTTGTTTAAAAATGAGGGCTTACTCTAATTAAATTTCAAGTGTCTTGATTAAAACATGTGGAACAGGCATTCTTTGAATATGATTTTCTAGTCAAATACTTTCACAAATGAGTAGGTTAAGTGAATGTAAAGAGTTTAAATGAATTTATGTAAACCCAAGTCTGCATCAGCTAGGGAAGATACCAGGAGTAGAACTTTTAACCTCATTCAGTCTAGACGAATGATCCACAAAACACAGGTCAGTAAATTCTGACCTGGGACTGGGACTCAGCCCAACAGTAGAAGTGACTGATGAAGTAGAACAGAATCATATTACACTGGAAGTCAGGAGATTACTGTCAATCCTAGACCTGCTGCAATATTTGCCAGAGACCTTATATTAGTGGCTCAGTGCACAACCCATTGGGGTTTGAATCCTATATCAGCCCCTTATTTGTTGAGTGACTTGGTGAAAATCATTTTTCTGTATCTTCATTTATTCAATTGTAAAAAGGAGCTGCAGGAGATTTTACTCAGAATTTGTTAGTTCAGCTAATACAGTCAAAGTGTTTTTTGAAGAGCACCTGATAAACAGTAAATGATAATTGTGAGATATTTTTTAACAGTGGCTTTCAAACTTTGCATTTTGACCCACCGTGATGGACCTACCTTGAAACAAAGTATTTTAAAAACACAATACTCGAAAACAAATACACCTAAGAAAAAAAGTTAAGCATAATGACACTTAGCTATGCTGTAGGTCAAGGAGAATAATAATTACATATATTTCATTTTTAACCTATTCTCTTTCTTTATATCTCCATTCTTTTCTGTTCTAAACTATTTTTTATTTTATGCAACTTATCTTATTCTCTTCCTTTCCATTTAAAAATAAAAGCAAAAATCCTGTGCTGATCCTCAGATGGCTGATCATCCTGAAAATATTGCTGTCCGTCCTTCTGTCTGCACCCACATAACACTTATTGAGTTTAATATTTTTCTTAAAAATACAAACTCAAACTCCATCCTTGCCCTGAAAAATAGGAATTTCCTGGTGGTTTAGTCCCACAACCAGCTTTTCTCATGCATACTATTCTGATGTGCCAGGTTTCTTTGTACTAAATTCCAAAATTGCCAAGTAGGTAGAATTTTAAGAGAAAATGTCTGTCTCATGTAGTCTTTATGATCTAACATTTATTTAATTAATTCAATATATTCTTTTGTTCTGACATAGATCCATTCTCTACCTCCTGTATCTTGAGGAAATTATTTAAAATAATAATTCAAGATAATCAGTTAGCAATGCTTAGAATGATTTATGTAGTTTCGTCTATTTTTAAATAAGTTCTAAATACATTCTAACATTTAAAACTCAAAATGGTAAAAGTGCTAAAAGTTACAGTTGAAGTTATATAGTTTGTACTTATCTGAATTATTTTTCTATTTCATTATCATAGTATGTTATCTCAAGCTTTAAAGATAGATACAGCAAGCAGTCCTACATTTCTATCCAGAATTTTATGTACTACAGGACAGATATAAAGCCATGACTCCACTTACAATTCTCCTTGAGCATGGTGATAAATGGACTATATCTGAGACCTGTAATAATTACACATGATTATGAAGTATGATAATATATATGTTTTTACATATAAATGCTATGCCAAACATCCAAAAATCTATTTTACTTTTAGGCTTTCTACAGTTTACAACATAATTTAGATAATATTTATAAATCCTATTATATATGCATAAAACTATAGTTTATATAAAATATTAACTATCTATTTTAAGATATATTAATCTTGACAGATATTTTGAAGTTAAATTAAAGATTCTTCATTATGTAAAACACTGTTGTGAAACTTATTTAACTGATTTGATTTAATTAATTGGTACTTTGACTTTCCATTAGGTTTTCAGATCATGTAAATAGTGGTTAAAAAAAAAAGATCTCAGTACGTATTTATAAATGAATGGAAAATAGCTTCATTCATTATTTCAATTTAAATATCTTTTTCTTTAGAAATTATCTCTAGTTTTTGCATTTTCATAACATTTTCATTCATATATATTGAATAAATGTTAGATCATATATACATACATACATATATGTATGTATGTATGTATGTATGTATATATGACTTAGCTCCTCTTAGCATGTCCCCAAAATCATGAGACTTAGCACCCCCAAATATTATTTATGCTCATGTATTCCACAGGTGTTCAATTATAGCACTTTTCAGCAAGCTCTATCATTAATATCAGCAACATCGCTGCATAGACATGTTCATCACCTTCTAACAACTCCACACATCTGTGTGAATTCTATAAGCAAATGCCTAAGCTCCATTAATCACAAGAACATGTAACTTTAATTGTTTTGAAAAGTACTTGCTAGGCAGCTGTTATTTCTATTGTATTTGGCTTCCACATTCCTCCAATAGATACCGATTTATATCTTTTTCACTTCACCTTTGGGTAGTTTTGTTGTGTCTTCAGATCCCTCAGTAAAAGGGTACTATCCTTGTCACTTGTTTGAAAGGCTCTTTCCAGGCTCTTTGTGCACTCTGTTCTCTCCACAAACAACTGCATCACAGCTGTCATTCTGAATCTTAAAGATGTCATTGTCATATAAGCTTCTGCCTGTGGCACACAGAGTGACTTCAAACAACTAATCAGCAGAAGCTGGGCCACCTCAAGGTTTGATGCTGTCCTTCATGCCTGCGACCACTGCTGACACCATCAGCAAATCTGTCAAATGCAGATCTTCCTGTGAATAAAACCAAGCCCACTTGTTCTGTGGTGAAAAAAGAACAATGTGTTTAATAAAATGTTAAAAAAAGAAAGAAAGAAAAGAAAAGATGATGGTCAATCTTTACATTGTGGTAATTGAAAAAATCCTGAGCTAGTGGAAAATTTGATAACTGACTTGTTGCTGGAATAAAGTGAATGTGCCTAATACTGCTCTGTGAATTTCCAATGCAACTATTCATAAGTCCACCCATGTTATTACAGTATTTGTGCTGAGCCCCCGAAAAACAACACCAACTCACACCTCATTTAATAATAAAAGGCTGTTAATTATTATACATAATATAAAATATGAATCCTTACATAGATACATAATTATATATAAGGAATTATATCATTTATAAATTATACATAATAAAAACACTAATTTGTCAGAATGTATGTGAAAATATGCATATCTGTATTTACGATTAAGTGTTTCTAAGAAGCAGAACCAACTATATTAAATATATATTTTAAAACATTATTTAGTCATTGCTGTTAATTGTATGTAGATGTTAGATTAACTAAAAATTTGAAGAATACTAGCCACTATAGATTTGAGGTCTTTTAATGAGAACCAAGAAGGAGATATAAAGTAAGAAGATAAAGAAATAGAGGGATTTGACTCTAATCTCTGACACCTTCTTTTGATATTTGGCTTTTACATATAGTGCTTTTAAAAATTCTCATTTTTCTACCATCATACAACACACCACTTTGTAACTTCACATGATAGACTTCAAGTCTTCTGTTAATGTTATATTTTTCCTATGTGAGGGTAAATTGCTCCTATTATGTGTTCTTTCTGCATTTTGAATATTTCTTGTTTTAGCAGTGTTTATACTTTATGAGAACGTTGGTATAAATGTATGCGCATAGACTGAAAGAGATGAAACATAACAAAACATGTCCACTTTCTCAGCATAATATGCTTAACACATCGTGTTGACTCTAGAATCATGTCTGGATAAAAGGAAGGAAGGAAAAAGGAAAGGAGGAGGGAGAGTGAAAAGAATGAAAGAATGAAGGCAGAAATTATTAATTTATGAATCATAGACTACTTTCTGTATCATTATTAAAAGTAATAGAAAGTAAAGAATAGATAGTTTATTTCCCCTCAGAGAATAATTTCAACATCATGTTTGCAGGTAAGAAACAGAGAAAAGAATGTCTAACTTTATTCCCCATTTACTTGATTTGAGGTACATATATATGGCCCCTTTGTAAAAACTAAAGCTATTCACCTTAATCAGCAGACATATGTCTTATAAGTTTGAACAGATACACTAATTTTTATATTTGCCTACATTCCCCTTAAAATTAGTCTTGAATTTTTTCAAAATTGTTCAAAAGTATGAATACAGTGTTCCTATTTTTAACAAAATTTCCTATAAATCATGACAGATATATAAAATGTTTACCTGCTAGCTTATTATAAATTATTTGAGTCTTCAGTCATTTGTTTAAAATTTATATGCTTACTCAGCAAGTAATATAGGCTCAACAACTACTTTAAATAAGTTCAGCAAAAATCTTTTTCTTTTTAATATAAATTATACTTGACACATTCATATCAAATGGAGTTTTCAACCAGTCATTATGACAATTCTTAGATACTGTTTTAGGATGGTGGAATTGTACCATCATTTCCTAATACTTACAAGGCCAATCTTACATGAAACAGTACAGACTTTTGATTTTTCATTGTTGGATACATGAAAACTTAACTCTAAAAACTCTCTAATTCACAATAAACATTCTTTGTTATTTTGGTGAGGTAAGAGTTTGACTCGTATATGACAAAGTGGTAGAAAATGTTATATACACAATGAGTGAACCAGACTATCTTCCAATATTTTTCCCACTTATTGTTATGTATGCAATAATTTACAGTAATTGGAAAGTAAGATTCTACATATCATTTTTGACAGTCTGTTGATTTTATGTCATCCTTAGGGTTCAATCCAAGGCCTTTGCACTCAGCGACATAGCAACTTTTTTTTTCTTTTCTCTCCCTAAGTGGCTAAATTGCCCAGGCTGAGGATGAATTTGCAATACTTCTGACTCAGCCTCTCAGAGTGTTTGGATTACAGGTATACACCAACACCAGCTAACCCATGGCATATTTAAGGGTAAGTGTATGCTACCAAGAATTTAAATAATTTTCTATGTTAGGAATTATGTATGCAAGAACATATGACTACAGGGTGCATAGGAAAAATTGCATCCTTGCCTATATGTTTTAATTCTTTTGGAGTTTCAAGAAAAGCCTGTTAGTTTGGAGAAAGAAAAATGAAAATAAAGTAACTTGTGAATTAATATAGGGTTATTTGTAAAACTATCATTTTAAACGGAATTGTTATACCCAAATATTCAACACAAAATTTGGAGACAATAAAATGATTTACTTATGTATTATTTAAATTTATTCTTCATTCATTTATTTTGTTTTGAGACAAGGTTTTGCTAGGTAGTTCAGGTTGGCCTTGAACTCACTATGTTGCACAGCGTGGCCTAGACTTGCAATTCCGATCACCCTGCTTTGACTTCCAGAGTGCTGAGATTGCAGGCATACACCAACATGCCCAGAAATTACTTAAATTTATAAGCTGATATTAATTGTATTATATTATTAATAATATTAATTATATTATTAGAGTTGTAACTCTAAGAACTGAGTACATATATTTATCTAAAGTTAGCTGCTCTGCTTAATATGGTCTTCTAGTATACAAAGAACAGAAAAATGCAAACATGTACTATAATACTCATAATACAGCCAAAATAGGAATATATTGATATGAAAATAATATTTACTTACTAAATCCTGTTTGGTGCATAAATGTTTTTGAGAACAAAAAGTAAAATAAGATGAAACAAAAATAAAACTAAGACAAAGATTATTTTGAGTTTACACCTTTCCTCTTTTATTACGTATCTATATTTGAAATTTGAAAGTAATAGACTTTTTTTCTTTTTGAGAAAGGGTTGGCCTTCAACTCATGGCAGTCCTCCTCCCAAGCCACGCAAGCGCAGCGGTTACATGTGTGTACCACCACTCCTGGCCTAATGCTCTCCTTTTGTGCTTGCTCCTTTTGCTATTATTTAAATCATAGATCTCAAGGCTGTGATGCAAACACTGAACTCTGGCTGCGTCCTCTTGGTTGGCGAGCCTGGCTCAATTTTCGCTCATAACTTCATTTTTAATAGTAGGCATTATATTTATTTTGAAGACTCTAGTCCAGAATTCAGCTTATAAATGTAAAATATGTCATATAGTAATAGTGATAATTTAATACTTTTTAGTTCACTTCCCATGCTATCCTTTTATCACCATTTAATGTATTTTTATTCTATTAAATATTGCCATCACAACATTTGACATGATTGCAAATTTCATCAAATTGATAATAATTGCAACTTTATGAATGTATGAATCCCACAAAACTTATGTTATAAATTTATATAGTCAATCTTAAAAAGTCAAAAATATTTCCCCCATCCAAATGGTTTTCTCAATTTTGCAGGGGTAATTTATAGCTGTTGCCCATCCTGGCATATCTTAATCAACCATCTGCACCTATGAATTTCACACTCCCAATAACTGCTGCATTTCCAAAGGCTGGCAGCTGAAATTCACATTTATTCTATAACCCTCCACCAATCTCCCTAACTCTTCAAGCTAAGATTTCTATCTGACATTGATTTTCAGATTACTTCCCTACAAAGGAAGCCTTATCTCAAAAATTCATATACTGAACACTAGACCATTTTGTAAAAATTCTTTAGTTCAAGCATCAAAAACAGTGACAAGAAACAGCTACTGAGATTTAGATGCAGTCTTGTGTGAATTCCAATAACTATGAGACATTCTCCTACAGACTGAAAGACTCTGTCTCCTATAGACACTGAAAGCACTATCCATCTGTGTGCTACACTGTTTGGTGGACTAAAGAATAACAGGTGGAAAGTGACATTAAATTTATTAATCCAAGATACTTTGTAAAGGCAGTGTGCATTTAGGGTACGAAAACACTGTACACCTTTTCCTTTCTATGTTTCTATTTTAGCTTCTAGGGTTCTGTATCAAGTGACAAATGGAAACTGGAAAATAAAATTTATGCATCATAGTTAGGTAAGTCCTACACATTATTTGAACCATAAGGGAAAGTCTTCAGAAATGAACTGTTTTCCTAAATACTCAGAAAACTGCTTCTGATGCAGTTTGAATACAGCATCCCTATGTTACACCAAGACTGAAACCCAGGTCTGATTGTAGCATTGTGGGTAGCCAGGGGCTCTCTGACCTAGGATGAATTGCTCTGTCTGCATCTCCCCTGGGTTCACGGTGGGGTTCAGTAATGTGACCATGTAGTCTCTGTGCCCTCACTGTCAAAAAGCCTGAGAAGTTTTTGGTTGCTTTCTTTTCTTTTCTTTATTTTATTTTTATTTATTTATTTTGTGTGTGTGTGTGTGTGTGTGTGCCAGAAATCCCACTCAGGGCCCTGCACTTGCCAGGCAGGCTCCCACACCGCTGAGCTACATCCCTGGCCCTTTTGTTTGTTTCTTCTCTTACCTTAGACGATATCACAGCACATTTCCCTTTACAATCTTTTAACACATGCCGCTGTCCATTGCATTTCAAACTGTTTATGACTATATGAACTTGAAAAAGTTATATAACCTTGTCATGGCTCAGTTTCCATAGTTATAAGAAGAAAAAATATAACTATCTAATGGGAAGTTATCAGGATTAAGTAAACTGTATTTCAACAGTTATGAAACATTCTACTTTTCTAACATATCCTGAAGCAGGATGAATATTAAATCATAAGTAAGCACTTATCAGAATTTAATTGACTGCATTTTCCCCTAGCAGTACATAAGATTATCACATGTTTTATATTCAATGATTGATTAGAGGAATTATTGAGATATATATAAAGTGCTTAGAATAGTATTTGAGACAAGAACATTTCAATCACTAATATTAACATATCTGTGTAACTGAGCACTTAGTTGCACATAAGTTACCAGTGATAGCTTAAGAAGAGTAAGTTAATGATTGCAACCTTGTAAGTGCCATTAGTCTTTGTTTTATTTTGTATCTATAGCCATAGTACACATCTAATAAACTACATTAGACGAGTGAATATTACCTAATGCAGACTATGACTTTATCAACAATACATCCTCATACATTTAAAATTTTCCCTATGTTAGAACAAATGTTTTCCCTTTTACTTTATTAAGCTTAATAGAGAATGGTGGTATATCATCTGAGAAAAATAAAACTTTACAAAATGCATACATTTACAAGATTTTATAATTTTTGATGATAAATTTAAAGACACTGCAGCTCCTACCTCTGTAAGTCATAGAGTAATTACTTCTCAGTAATAATATTCAAGAATTACTAACACTAGGTTAATAATTTTTAAGGAATTGAGTAGCAAAGTTAACCACTTTTTATTGATGTACAAATTCTAAGTACTTATACAGAAACCCTGACTCTCTCAATGCTTTATAGACATCTAAGTATAAACCAATACAACCATTATCCAAATAAGGATGGAGATTTCTCAAAAGACTAAAAATAGAAATTCCATTTGGCCAACCTGTTTCTCTTCTAGGTATTTTCTCAAAACAGCTAAAGACATCATATTACAGTGGTATATGCATTGAATTGTATACAGAAGCACAATTCATAAAAGCTAAACCCTGGAAGCAGCCTGCATGTACATCAACAGAGAAATAGATAAAGACGTGGTATCTACACATAATGGAACACTACCTGGCTATAAAGAAGAATAAATTCCAGACATTTGTACGAAAATAGATGCACCTGGAAAATATAATGTCCAGAAAAATAAATCAGACATATAAATGTAAATACTGTATGGTATCTTCCTTTGAGTAAGGCAAAGTACAAAGAGCAAAATAAAGGATGGGTAGAAGGAAACAAGGAGAGAGATCTTTGGCAGATGGGAAGGAGTCCAGGAAATGCAGAGCAAGGGAAGAGGGGGAGGAAGAAAGGAAGTAAGAAGGCTTGCGATATGCCGTGCACGGGTGAGGAATAGACACAACGAATAAGCATTATGTGGAATACGTATGAGGTAACCATGATAATAACAACAAACTGAAAACAAGGAAAGGGGATTTAGAGACAGAGGCAGGGAGGGGGGTGAGGAGGCAAAGTAGATGTTTGAAAAAGGAACAAGCTGTGCTCTGCACACGTGTCTACTTACCAAGATGAATGTACTACAGATATGTACCAATGAAAGAAAAATAAAAATTATTAACAAACCAGATATATATATATATATATATATATTTGGTACCAAGTATCGAACTCACAACTTTGTGCTTGCCAGGCAGGTGCTTAATGCCACTGAGCTAAATCCCCGGCCCCCAGACAGTGTATTTCTGCATATAGTTCAAATATATATTCTTAAAACTAGATATACTATATTACAATCAAGAGAAAATTAAAGTGGCCAAGGACAAGTTGCAAGTCAAGAGAGACTATTCATACAAAGACCTTGAAATAGTCCAAGGTGGTAACCAGCTTAGAATGTAAATGCTGATAGCGTCATCATTATTTAGTATGACACAGACTCAAAAGGCCTCATAGGTAATGTAGTTCACAAACATTCAAATTTCAATGAGTCTCAAGTGAGATGTTTAAATATAAATTTGTAAAATGACAGTTTTATAAAAAATGTTAAATTGCAAACTTGATTTATTTGCACTCTTCTTTGATAATTAGAATAATAATATAAAGCAAAACCAGAAGTCTGTATGTCATTTTCTTCAAGTTCCCAAAAACTTTAGTATAAACAGCCCTTTCATTCTTTGTCTTTTTATAAGATTTCAGGGGAGGTGTAAAGCTTACAGAAAATTATTCATAGCTCTTTTACTCATAACTTCATTACAAAGATTTTAAAAAAAGTCTTCAGTAAATAATTTCTTCACTGAACTGCCACTGCAATCAAAGTGCTTTGTTGAGGAGTATGGATTTCAGTCAATAGGCTCTAGCATGAAATCTTATAAAAAATACAATTCTCAATCAAATTACCTACAGCACACTTTACAGAACTAGAGAAAACAATCCTGTAATTCATGTGGAACCAGAAGAGCCCCAGAATGGCTAAAGCAATTTTGGGCCACAAGAGCAAATCAAGAGGCCTTATAGTATCAGACTTTAAACTGTACTACAAAGCAACAGTAATAAAAATGGCTTGTACTGTATCTAAAACAGCTATGTGGATCAACAGAATGGCATTAAGGATACAGAATCATCCCCAAACACAATCGGCTCGTTGATCCTTGACAAAGGTCTAAAAGAATCTTCAACAAGTGGTGCTGGGAAAACTGATTATCTGTGTGCAGAAAATTGAACCTGGACCTTATCTCTCACCATATACTAAATTAAAATCAAAATGGATCAAAGATATAAGTATTAAAATAGAAACAGTAAACTTACTGAAAGATAAATAGGTAAAACACTTGAAGACATAGATGTAGGAAAGACTTTTCTAAATGGAACCCACACTGCACAAGAAATAACAGCAAGAATCAACACATGGGATTATATCAGACCAAAAAGTCTTCCGTACAGAAAAACAATCAATAAGTAGTGTGAGAAGACAACCTAAAGAATGAGAAAAAAAATTTTCCAGTTACTCCTCACAGCATTAATATGTAGATTACATGAGAATATATGAACATATAAAAAAATTAACCACCTAAAGTTAAAGCCCTATGCAAGAAATAAACAGGTGAAATAAGTGTTTCACAGAGGAAGAAGTACAAATGCCCAACAAGTATAGATAAACTATGTTCAGCATCTCTGCACTATAGAGAGATGCAAACTAAGACAAAGCTAAGATTCCATTTTAATCCAGAAAGAATGTCAATCATCAAGTAATCAAAAATAACAAATTCTGGCCTGGCTATTGTGAAAAAGGAACTTTCCTGTATTGTGGGTGGGAATGTAAACAGGTACAATATGGAAATCAGAGTGGAGATTTCTCAACAAATTGAAATTAGAAATTCTTTATGACCCAGTGATTCTCCTGCTAGGCATATTTCCCAAAGAATTTAGGACATCATTCTGGAGGGGTAGACACATAACAGTGTTTATAGCCACAATTCATAATAGCTAAATCCTGGGAACAGACTTTATTCCCATCCACAGGAATGGATAAAGGAATCATTGTATCTACCTATCATGGAATACTATGACTCTAACGGAGGACAAATTTAAAATATTTGTAGGAAAATGTATGCATCTGGAAAGTATAATTTGCATGAATTAAGTAAGACACATAAACTCAAATACCATATGTTATATCTCATCTGAATAAGGCAATGTACAAAATAAGAGAAGAATGAAGGAAGCATAGAATGAGACAAAGGAATGGATCTCTTGCAGATGGGAAGAGGCCCACGGAACCAAGGGTGAGCGGTGTGCGGGAGGGGAGGAGGAAATTGGTAGAGTGAAGATGCACCAGGTATAAGGTTCTACTCACCTCAATGAAAGTGTGTGTTACAGGCCACCAGTATGAACTAAGATTAATATCAGAAAATAAAAAGCGGAACTAGAAGAGGAGGGAGCAGGAGAGAAGGTGATTTCAAGACGCTGTTAATGTACCTGTACAACACTCCAAGACGTTTGTAAAATGCATGTACTTTTAAACACGTACTAATAAAATAAAATTTAAAAAATAAATATAATTCTTAGAAATTAGATTTTTTTTTGTTTGTTTTTATGATGCTGGGTCTCTGTGCGTATGTGGCCTTGACTAGCCTGTGTATCCCAGGCTAGTCTCGAACGCTCTGCTATTACTCTGCTTCAGGCTTCCGAGTGCTGGGTTTACAGGTGTGCAACACCATATCTGCAGAAATTTGATAATTTCTTGGTGTTCCATGACATCCACAACATTCTAGGTAGGTTCTTTTATGTATTACGACTTACTCGAATCTGCCTTTATGAATAAAATTTTTGTCTTGCCATAAAGTCAAGACTACTATGCTAAGGTTTATTGATGGAAGGGAATCCATTGTCTCGGGTGCTTGAAGTACAGACATAGCTGAAGACAGATGAAAACATTAAACAGCTACTGTTCTTTCAATATTTAGAAGATTTAGTATTTTGAGGAAGGAAGAGAGAGACAAAGAAAAAAGTAAAAACAAAAGAGGAAGAAGGAATGCTAAAGATTAAAATTATTTCTGAATATTTATAGTCACATAAAGAAAAAGAAGAAAAATTATAAGTTAGAGGCTGAGTCTGTACACAGTATCAATTTATAATTTATTTGAAAAGAAATTGCTTTATCACAAATTTACATTAATCAAAAGTTTCTTCAATGTACATTACTTAGGGACTTTTGAAAATAAGAAATTCCTTTAGATGGTAAAGGCAAAGACTATTGCAAAAACCTTTTACTGCTAGTGATTATAAAAATTCTTCAATAATTTTAAGGGAGTGGTGACTAAAAATTCTAGGTTCAGTAAAAAGTTCAATGCAGATATAAGTACACACATATGTACATTGTCTGTTTATCACCTGTATGTTATGATTACAGAAAATAGGTGAAATAGTATGTATGTTTTAATATTAGACTTAATTCTTTTTTTTTTTGATAGAATCTTGCTTTATAATTCTGGCTGACCTTGAATGCAGCCCACGCTGGCTTCAAACTTGTGACGATTCTCCCACCTCAGTCTCCTGAGTGATGGAATTATAGGTATGCACCATCATGCCTGGTTTAGATTTAACTATTAAAGCATAGTTTCTTAAAAATATGGATCTTCTTCCACTGCACAACAACATGAATATATGTAAATCTACTAACCTCCTCACTTAAATATGTTAGGGGCAAATTTTATATTGTATATTTTAATGCAAGTTTTAAAATAACTGAATGACAGACAGTAGGATTCTATATCCAACCATAGTACTATAATTAATAGTGGAATAATCATCCCAATATAAGACAAAAAATACAAATTTTACATATCTTTTGTGGATGAATTCCTTTTTTTATAAAATGTAATGGATCATATTTTAGGTTCAAATATGCAGGAAAATAGATCAAATTGAGAAAAAGTGGTTAAGAAAGAAAATATAGATTACAATTTAACTATATCATACTGAATAACATTTTGTATATTCTTTGAGCACAGGAACTGAGAAAAGGCATATCCTTTACTCAATTAATAAATATGAATTAATTAAGAACAGTTAACCCAAAAGAGCTACTCATTACTTTCTTCAAAAATAGATAAAACTTCTTATTCAATGCCATGAGCATATACTTAGTAATTGGACCATTATCCAAGATTATCATTAGCTTTTTTACTCTAAAATTGTTTATTTAAAGCTACTTTAAAGAACTAGTATAGAAATATGACCAAAAACAGGCCAACAGAGTCGTTAACATAGAGTACTTAATATCATGAGAAAAACTATAAATGCTCAACACAGCATGATTGCTGTAAAGATATGGCATACCTCGTAATGATTTTCTTCATTCTCCTGAATGTGGAAACCCGCAGAGCTGGGACATTTCTGAGGAGTGACAGGAATATTGTCACTTTTGTTGTGTGAGTTACACTGAAAGAGATTACCAAGTAATGGTGACAAACTACTTCACATTTTGAGTGTCCACTGAGAGACAAGGTTATGAGCCTAATAATGGAATGCCATTATGAAGTTCCACACTCAAAGATACATGCATTAATACCAAGCCTTTATCAAGAAAGGTAAAAAAAAAAATCATCAAGATAAATTGTCTAAATGTTTCTTCTAAAAGTGAAGAAATTAAGAGTGTTATGTTATTTTTTTACTCTTCAAATTATTTATTTATTTTATCTATGACTTTAGTATATAAAACTTAGTTCTATTCTTTGTGGAAGATATTAACTAAATCCTTAATATATTATACAAATATTAACCTCTGATATGAATATCACTATCTCCACTTATAAATGAGGAGTCAGAGAGAAAACCAATCTACCAAATTTGTGTTTCTACATCACCTATACCCTTCTCTACACATAAACTACATTCACAAATGGTACCCCTAACATAGACTACACCATTCAATTTAAAATTTAGAGTCTTAAAATATTAGTCCACATTTATGTTCTATATAGAAAGCCTTTTTAAAACCAATATAATATAATTCTCTTGATAATGAATGTGTATTATAAAACGTAAATCATTCCAGAAGACACTTATCATTGAAATGGCATACATATTTCTTATATCAGAAAGAAATTTATTTGAAACTACAATGCTTGTTTTTCTTTCATTAATAAGATGCTATTTTTCCCATCTAGATGAAAAAATATCAGAAATATGCATTCTTTAAAAGCATATAACTTTAAAGTTTAATATATTGAATTCAGTGCTCTTTTTCATTGCAAAGCACCATTTTGCATGTTTGAATATATTTTTAAAATATATCACTATATTTTACAGCTATCAATTATCAGTTACTTTAAAGATAAAAAGCTATATGCTATCTAGGAAGCCATGACTTTTAAACTCAGTAACCACACTAAAAGCCTTTTAGTACAAAAAAAAATTTTTATTCCTGTTGTTGCTACAGAAAAAATGACTTCAATTCTGTTTAAAAATTATTTGTTCTAGGAACTCTACATTTTAACTCCGCTTGAAATCTAAGTAACTTTTATGTATAGTTTAGAAAGTGCTACATTCTAATATCATTCTATGAATGTACCTGTTTGCTGAACAACTACATAATTAACTGCAATAGCTTTTATAGAAATATCAACATCTTCTTTAGCTTTATTGAAAAAATTGGTCCACAGATCATCCATGATATTTCTAAACATTTTTATCACTCAATTCTATCCTATCCTGTTCTTACATCTACTCAACCCATTAATATTTTTAAAATATTCCACATGTTATGGAAATTTTGCGCTAAGAAACGTTTTTTCATTTCCCTCGTTCCTGCAGTTTCACCCTGGTTATATATTAGAATCACCCGGAGCACCTTTCAGTATGGTCAGTGCCTGGGTTTCCCACCTCATCTGTTTAAATTAGAGCTCAGCATAACCAGTTTTTAAACACTCAGGTAATTCTAATGTCCAGACAGAATTTTAAATCTCCGGATTAAGGTTAAGACTACTTTGTCTGGCCACGAGACAATTTTGAAATTGAAGTTCCCTCTCAAACTGATAGCTTTTCCCTCAGCGTTTATCCTTCCTTTATTAACCTGTCACATTGTGAGTTGTTTCATTGTCACACTACCACTGAACCTGTAAAAGACCAATAGCTGTATAATACTAACTTCACATACAAGAATCTATGTCTATCTAATCAAACCCTCTCCAGATGGGTAGAAATAATCAGATACGAAAGACAGTTTAAAAATATGTGAATATTTGAGCATTTGAATATTTGACAGAATAAGAATTGCCAAGAAAAGCATACCGAAGTAAAAAGGTGTGGTAGTCTCTACTTTGCTATACTTCTCTTAATGGGATCTTTTATTTGCTGTTCATTCATTCACTTTATTTAATTTGTTTAATGATTAGTCACTTGCTGAGTATATGTTATATAAAGATTTTAGTGCCTCACCAATATATGACATTTGGCTTCTATAATATCCATATCTTAGCAGGGAAATCTTGTACATGGAAACAACCACAGAGATAGGTAAAAATGTTATGTATAAGTTGTACAGATTATTAAGTGATAAAGGAGAGAGAATGACTAAATTCTGGTATTGATTCATTGGCCAAGTCTTGAGAGACAGGCTAATGGGAGTATCATGGTCTTGGATATGTGTAAGACAGAAGGAACTGTGTAGGCAAAGGAGTGAATTGTCACAAGCTGTGAGTAGTTTGATAGTCATTCAAACATGGAGTGTGTGAGGACTGAATTGAGGATAGAGGGAAATCATACTTCACTAAATTCAATCGCAGAGCCAAT
The DNA here is from genome assembly GCA_004027455.1 of Hydrochoerus hydrochaeris. NCBI lineage: Eukaryota > Metazoa > Chordata > Mammalia > Rodentia > Hydrochaeridae > Hydrochoerus > Hydrochoerus hydrochaeris. The sequence goes on along the minus strand of PVLA01000255.1, from coordinate 436,113 downwards.
GGTGAAGAGTTCCAGAATTAAATTTAATGTTAAGAGTGCCTGCCAGGATATACTCTTTCTTAACAGTGGTAGTGCCAAGGTCATCATCAATTATAATTCCTTATCTCTGAATAACTCCAAGGCAATATGCATTCTGAGCAAAATAGGCACATTTGGACTATGACATTGACATCCATGTAAGTGCTTCATCCCAACAAGAAATGGCCCCAAAGTTCCTCCTGTGTCTAATTTTGGTTCAGTTTCTCCTTGTAGAACAGTAATAACACCAAAAGGAAATTTTAGCCAACTGTTACTTCCTCATCTTTTAGAATTTCTGACCCTTATGATGTAAATTGCCTCTGGGTATTATAAATCCATGAATCCAAGCAAAAAAGAAAAAGAACATAGTAGATGGTATTTGTGATCAAATATAAGTAGGCTAAAATATGAGAAAAAAATTGTTAGAGGAAAATAATTTAATCCTGTATCCTTCCTCAAAAGTATCTACCTTAAGGAAATTTGCTGCTGAAACAGAAAGATATATTTTAAATGTTTCAAAATTTCTCCCAACAAAGATTTTTACTGTTTGTCAGTTAGTATGAATGATTCTGTAATTAAATATAGTTAAGACATGTTTGGAAATCAGGTTTAATATTACAAGATATGCATGAAAGTGTAACTTGAGAGGTCCAGAGTTCAATAACAGCAATCATATTAGATGAAAATCACTGTGACTATATTTCTTTTATGTTTTAAAATCCATTTGGTGCTTTCCTTTGCCTGCAATGGATAGCCCATATTTTAATAGGTAGATAAATCTTGCTTCTCTAAAACACCCATTGTATTTCCTGGGAAAATTGTTATTCCCTACCTATCTATAGAAATAACTACTCATACTTACACATAAGCAGGTATTTTAGCTCTTTCATTTTTGACATAAATTTTTAAGAAATCACTTAATAGTCATAATATGAAGAGGAAAAAATAAATAGTATCAATCAAACAAAAGGTTTATGAAAAATCACATAACATAAGTAAGACACAGCTGTTTTCTTTGCTTAAAGAAAGAAGTTCTTTGCATTTTCCACCCAACTGTAGTGTGGCAGCAATGTACCCTATTATTACTCCTACTTTCTTACAAAATCAAAGCTGTTTGCTAAAAATCAATGGCACTGTTATAAAATGCTTGCAATCATTATAGAGGCAGTAGCCATGTATTTTTTTGTGAAATAGGCTTCATTAAATAAAAATATTATTTGTTCAAAACTACCACTACAATTTATTATCATTTTAATAAACTATGGATTCCTTTCATTAAGAATTGTAATATGTTCTTGAAAGTTTTGATTTAAAAATTCTAGTAGTTAATACAATTTCACATTTACAGAAAGGATTCTATATTAGTAACTTTTGCCTGTATATAGGGTTTCCAACTTCTTGTCACATAATCTTTGGAAAACCCGCGTGTATCAGATTTTGCTCCCCCTTTACATGACTGAAATTACTCTTTCTTGGCCACCAATTATTTCTCACATTACTAATTCAGTGATCAAGTCCAGTCCTTGGCTAACTTAATTGAGCTCTGTTCTTTTTTAATGCCTTTTATTTTCACTCATCTCCCAAAATATCACATACTCTCTTATTTCTTCTAATATTTTTTCTGGTCATGTAGCCATGCAGATTTTTATTAAAATAAGAGACTAGATTGAGTGAAATTTATGTACTTCTTCAAAACACGTTTTCTTCAATGGTGTTGATCAGTATGACAAAGACATGCACATTGACAGTTTCTAACTGAAAAACTTTTTCAGGCCTAAGTGAGAAATCCCTTATTAATCCACAGACAAGTAAAGAACTCTGTATATTCAGGAGCATTATTTTATCACAACATATATTTAATTTACATTCTTATAAACATTAAATTTCTATTTCAAGTAAAATATAATGTAAATTCCAAATATTTCTCAAAATTTATTCTAATTAATATTCCAAAACTTAATCTCTCTCAAATCAGAAAACTTTGGGCCTATATTTAGAGCTTTCTCAGTAATATCTATAGTGTACCCTTCTTCTCTGGATTATTGTTCCATCATCTTTAATGATAACTATAATACAAAGTGAAATTGCTCATTGAATTTCATTGATGTCCAGCATGGTAATATATATTTTGATTTAAAAAGAAATGTGATAAATTTTAAAGCCAAAAGATCTAATAAGATCATAGAAATGTGGAATGCTGCAATACACATCAATTTTAATTAGCAATAATCCCACTCCATATAAATCTCATTGGCTACTCCACTGCACATTGCTTTACATATCAATTTTAAGATACAGTTTGCTTATGTAAAGTAGGAAAAAAAGATAAATCTAAAAGAATACTAGGGAAACAAAGAGTGTATACTTTATATAGTGAGTATTTTCAAAGATTATTTGACTCTTCTTTAAGTATTTTTAATTCAAGATAGAAATATCACAAAACATTAAGACACTTTCACTTTCAGATGTGGGGCATCTGTATTTTCCCTATTTCTTTTCAACTTTTACTGATTTTGTAAACACTTCACAAACACAATGAAAGAACTAGTATGGTTTTCTTAAGATTTTGTTACATTCCCCTTACCAGAATATCAATAATTTTTTGAAAGGTTTTCATAACTATAAATGTTGAACTCATGCATTTTCAGAAGTAAAGAAGCCCTGTGTGTGTGTTAGGTCCCTTCTGATTTTCCTCAGACTTAGCCTCCTCCTTTCCAGTACTAGGGACTCCATGGTTCTCCCTGTTCCTGTGGCTAATATGGTTAAATATTTTTTTCTTCTTCCTTTAACTGTAGTTTTGCCTTCTTTCACTTCAAAAAGTAACATGCACCTTCTGTTGACAGTTTATTCTCAGCATGTTGGACAGTACCAGCAAGCTATACTAAATTTCTATAGATATTTTGAAGGAAAAAAGAAAAGAAATAAAAGGTTTTTGCAATTCTTTTAAAATGCTTTAAATTCATCGACTTTTTTGGCTTCTGTATCTCTGGTTGATAATTGATTTTTTAGTTCCTTTTTTTTTTCCTTTTTTGTCCCCACTAAATAAATTGACTGCAACATTCACATTCCCAAGACCTACAATTTGTATCACATATATTACTACAAAAATAAGGCACACTGCTACTGTAGATTGAGAGTGTGTTTACACTGGGAACAATAAAAGAAGCAATGGTGGAACAAAACAGAACCCCAATAATTACCCTTGCTTCCATATTAATTCTCTTCCCTGCTTTCACAATCCTGTTTCACGTCTCCTTTCATTGCATGGTCATTCTTTCCTCGCCCTTCTCCCTTAATCTCACAGATAGTAGTTCTGCTATTTTCTTCTCCCTCAAAAGTACTTCCACTCACCTCTGTTGCAGCAGACCCTTCCATTTTTCACTCGTGTTAACAGAGATACTAGCCAGCTGCAGGCAGTCACTGCTCAATGAACAGCACAGTTAATTATTTCAGGTGGGATTTATGAGAAAACAAAGGCTGATTTTACATAGTCTTTGACAGGCCATTAAATAGCTCAGTTGATTTTTTCAAATTGTTCGCTGTGATCAAGTGAAATTAACAGATAAAATATATATTTTTTAATGTGCACTTCATTGCTACAAGTTGGTCATTTTCAAAGCATTGGTGTAATGGTTACTTAAATTTACAACTTAGTTCAATAGATGGAAGCAATATTTTTAAAAACAGCAACAGTGTGGGAAAGTATCATGTACGGGAAAAGAGAATTGCAGAAAAAAATGTAAGAGTGTGGAATTAAGTTTCTGAGCAAATTAATAGTGCTTTAAATTAAAGCATATGGTGAAACTTTCCTTCTTGTTTGGAAGCCCCACAGGTACGTTGTATTCCAAATTTAATGGTCTCTCTCATAGACTGGCTGAACAATTCTAGCAATTCTAACAATTTAATAAAATGTATAGGTGTCAAGTACCATTAACCATGAAATACCTTACTCCTGGAGTGTATAGTTTAAGTAGTATTTCAGAGCCATCTTTTTCTATAAATATTATATTTACTATAAAGTCTTAGCAATTAAGTTTACTGTCCGTTTCCTGGGAATGTGAGTTCTTATTTACTACACATGACTTTCAAAGCCTTTGTTAAGGGGCTATTGACAAATGCTGAAATAGAGACAAATATCAACGTAGAGCAAGCAACAGAGATATAGTTCAAAAACAAATAATCATTCAAGTTTTGAGAGGACTACTTTACACTGCACTCTGCCTCTTTTACTCAGTACAATATCTAGTACCAGTGGAAAGTGAGGGATATTTTTGTAGAAGTTTTTGTAATCCAATGAAGAATTTAACAGTAGCACTCTGTTACAGAATTACTAGGCAGTTTTCCTCTAAGTGTGCAATAAATAGAACAGATATCTGGGAACTGAACATTAAATATGCCAAAGAGTGTTGAAGAAGGTGGTAGGGTACTGGGTTTAGGAGAGTGAATTCAATTTTGCTAAATAATAAATAAATAATTACAGGAATAAGCCCATATGTTTTCTCTCATCCTGCTATAAACTGCTTCATAAGCAGTTACTACCAGCTTCTGTAAATTAATACAGGTAAACTGGATGCAATTGCAGGTCATTACTCACCAACAAATAACAAGGCAAAAAGTACCTTTATAACATCACAGATTGCAACTCTATCCGTGAACATCTTAACACTTTTCTTGAAATATCCATGGAAGTTATATTAGAGTTTTAGCAATTCTTTTGACCTGTTGCAATAGGCATACACAAAAGTATACTTCAAATACTGGTATTTTAAACTATGTAATATCTTCATTGTTCCACCTAACTCTCGTATTTTTACCTTAGGTGAAGTCATTTCACAAGAGCAATGCTGCATGCAAAGTTTTTAAATTACAAAGAATTACATGTTATATTGCTTGAGCAAAGCTCCATTAATGCAGTTTGCTTTGCATATTGCAACATAGTTCTGCATTTCAAATAAATGATGCAAGGAATGCAGGACTTTGGAAATTCCCCAACATTTAAAAAGAGATAACTTCTGTCCGAATATATGCAAATGAGTAAAATAATAGGCATTTTTCTGTGCCAATTCTAACCAGACAACTATTCTGCAGATCATTTAGGTTCATTGTAACATTTATAGATATAAAATCCCTCCAATTTTTTCCATGCTTTTATCATTAAACCATAATTTATACCTTGAAGAAAAACTAAAACTGAAATTTCTTAACATAAACCATTGACTGAAAGTGTTCTTAAAATTCTTATTCTACTGATGCATTTAATTTTTACTCTATGTAATAAGGCTTAAGATTGAACAAACCAATGTATTTTGGGATTAGTTAAAATTTCTGAAGAGTTCTAAAAGAATGTCAAGTAAAAAGCACTGAATTTACACTTAAAATGATATAATTTGTAACATGTTCTATTAACTGCATTCAAAATGCATATATGAACCTCAGATGCGTATGAGTTCAAGATGTATGTAATGATGATCTCTCTGTAATGTAATGACTGCATAGGCAGCCAAGTGAAAATTGCATTTTTGATAGTGCATACACAAGCATAGGCATCATACTTATGAATACAGACTTCATGTAGATAACTGCATATATTTGCACTGAAAAAGTGTTTATTTAATAAACCAGCTTCATTAATTTTGATTTCAATATAACATTTCATAAGATATTTTATCCCAAAACATAAACATAAATTACAAAACATGTAATACTTAGAAACTTATAAATGTACTACATATAAACTTGATACTGTATGAAGTACATTCAATGTCTAGCAGAAATGTGTCCTAAGTTTTAAATGCTTTTGAGAATACAGTCTCACTGAAAATTTTACTCATATTTTTAAAATATTTGAGATAGACAGAAACTTTCAATTTTCAATTATACCTTAATATCATAAAAAAAAATTTCCAAAAATAAATCTTTAGCTTTGGCACTCCACATGCCAGGTTTTAGAAACAACAGTCTGCAAGTCAACCTTCAGCCAAAGAAATAGAGTAATAAATTCAAACGTTCAAATCTAGAGTGCTTTAAAGTGAGTTTAAAATTCAAGGCATTTACAGTTATTTTAATATGCCTTTTCAAGGCAAATTCTTAAATAAATTCAGTCTTATTTTACCATAGAAGTTTTTGAAATTGACCGTGAAGCCTGACCCTGTATCCATAATAGTCTACACCAGGAGCAAGAGAAGAAAATGTACTTTGTTTTCTTACTGAATGATAAAAACAAACAGATCTACTTTGAATGCATGATTTCAAAATGCTTCTAAATTTCTTTGAGTTCTATTTTTATTTTAAATTGATTTATGCAAAATGTACAGTATCTAAATTTGAGTGAAAATATATAACTTTCAAATTAATAGTTTTTACTAAAAATGATGTTCCAAAATATTCTAGAAACTACCCAATAGCTCTCCAAGGCTAAAATGCAGTTTATATTTAAGGATTTTCTTATATCTATAACCCCAAAATTTAATGTGATTTTAAAATCAATTTCTAAGTTAAGATATTCATAAAAATGATCTAAAATTTTTAGTTAATAAAGAGAGTGAAATAATCCTGACCACTGCTTCCATTACAGTCATTTACTCTTTCACTGTCATGTGTTTCAAGCATGTATTACTCAATTCAAATTATTATTTTTAGCTTTCATTTTCCATTTATACTTATTCACAAATAGAAAAGTACTCAAAGTTCTGATATTTATTGACTATACCTCCCCCTTTTTCCCAAAACCTGAATTAGTGCCTCCAATATCTTTTGAAGTATTTTAAAATAAGGAATGCCAGATTAAATGAAGTAATCGTGGTGATGTTGGATGAGAGTTCTACAAATCTGTAATCTATCTAACTGTGAATGTGTAAAAGGCTAGAGTGTTTTAAAGCTCTATTTTTAAAATTAGAGTTCTGTGTATTTTAAGGAACAAAATCAAGGCACGTGAGAAACATGTTCACTTTCAATCCCTTAAAATGTTTCTTCTTTTAGAATCGGGCAAAGCATACTTGAGGGAATATACTTTTTAAAACAGAAAAATGCTTGATGATGTAGTTGCTACTAATAGAATCTGTCTTTTGAATTCTCTTCTTTGTCTCTAAGATCCAAGCTAATACAAGTCCAGCAAAACAACTTTACTGTTTCTCTGTTAATTCACAAGTCACAGAATTTTAGCAGCTACATGGCTGTGTAGATCACTAACACTTCTCTGATTTGTCCTCGAGGAATTTTCCCATGGTGAAAGGATGCATAAAAAATAAACCACAAATGTTTTACAGAAAAATATAGAAAAATCTACTTTGCAAATGTATAGTAACAAATCTGAAATGTAACTAATGATAAAATACTTTATCCAAGAAGCATATTAAATATTCTAAATTTTATGAAGATTCTCCCAAATAAATGCACTCATTCCTCCATCCATCTATTCATTCAATTACTTTATAATATTTTAGTTAAAAACAAAAGAAATAAGAAATAATCTTGTTAAAGAGATGACAGTATATTAAATGTATCATTTTAATGAAATCTCTTTAGTGACCTAAATGTATTCAATCAGTACATGCAAATATAATTTTTAAAATTTCAAAATAGATAGGAAAAGAATAAAAATCTGAAAAAATAGGAGTTGATAGTGACATTTGTTTTATTTTTTTATGTAGTATTTTTTTCAGAGAAACATAGAATGATAGCACTTTGTTAAATAATAATATATTCTTATATTACAATATTACAATGATATATTAAATGAACATATTTACTCCAGCTAAGAAAACACTAATATATAAGTTCATTATAGTTATTAAGACATGGAAGAGAAAAGTGATGTTTCATTATGATTAAAAATATATAAAGACATTTCATAAAACATTTATTTTGTTAATAATGCTGATTTTAATGCACTTCCAAATGAAGATGAATCTTATAGAATATATATGTTGTATAGATATAGATACATATACAGAATATTGTCTAAATATAAAATGTAATACCACTGAAATATGGTTCTTTTTGAACTTGTACCAGAATGTACAATTTCAGGCTCTTTATAAAGCAGTTTTTTCCCCAACTTTACATGATTAGAATGTGACTGAGTGTACTTTTTCTTTTTCAGTGGATAAAAAGAAAATATTCTATTAGATTACTCATATGGTACAAATTCCTTACCATTTGATCACCACGAGGTCTAAAATGAACAGACAATGAGAACATTAAAATTAATTTGTGCTGGTTTCTTATTTGTGTTGTAAGGTGGTTTTTAAATTAATTTTATAAAGCCAGTTTTTTGAAGTCACCCGCAAAGCTACATGAGAGGTTAAAAAAACAAAGTCTGACATTCTCCACATTATGGTGGTAGGAGTTTATACAGATCTAGAGAGGAAGGAAGCAATTGGATAAGGTAGCTGTCTTCTTTTGAGACTGAACATGAAAAAGAAACAGGAAATCAGAATAATTCATATGATTCCTAGTTCAGACACTGAGTTCAGTAGCTCCAAGTCCCTCTTTGCCTTTGTTCAGCCTTAGTTCTTTTTAAGTTCTATTAGATCTTTTTTCTCTCCCCTCTGTGGCACTGAAACTCTGTTAAGATTTGGAATGTGTGAAAATTTTGCTTGTAAGCAAAGATTTGTAGTAATTTCCTTCTCTTTAGATGACTAACATTTGGCTGACTCATCTGGAGACTATTAAAGTTGAGGGAGACATTGGAGACTTATTCTTAACTTGTATTATTGATGGAAAAATTAAAACAGAGGCTGATTCAAAGTGAAATATTTAGAGCTCAATCAGTGATGTGTTTTATTTTAGTAAATGACAGGATAATTCTTTTTAAACCATAATTTAAACAATGACATATTAAAACATATTCTCAACCTCACATTTTATATTATAAATTTTCAGACTGTTAATGGTCTTTAATAATTGCCATGCAAGAGGATAACAATAAAGATATAACTATAGACTGGATTTAAATCCTCTAGCTCATTCAAGCCAGATGGTTTTTCAGTTTAAAAGGAGGGACAAAACTCTCACTGGAATGTACTTTTAACCAAACCTTAAGAAAATACCTGTTTAATTCAATATTCAAATGTAATCACTGAATACACCTTTTGTTTAGTCAGCCAAAAATGTCCCTTTCCTAGAATCTTTGAGATTCAAAGGACTAATCAGAAGTTCTAAATCATCAGCTAAAAAGGAGAGTCTGACAAATGGAAATGAAATACTCTGAGAAATACACATTTCGATATAATCAAAATATGATTGTACCTATAGCAACTGTATATGTATTTATCAGTATAGCTTAGACGCCTTTGCTTAAATGACTGATTGTGAGCAAAGTTTGAATAAACTTCACTAAGTTGTATTTTACATCTGTAAGTTAATTGACATTGTACATACCTTCTCAAGATACAGAGCATTCTTTCCATTTTTATTCCCTAGTGAGTTTTCCACAGCATGGAGAAGTATTTGTTCACAGTCTTATTAAAATAAATAGCTAAACACAACAAAGAAAGCTGCCCTAAGAAAGGAAAAACACTCCCCCCACACACATACATACATATACCCTAATACAGGGCACATTTAGCAAATTTTTACAAACTGAAGCAGGGTGTATAAAATACACGTGAAAGATAAGAAAATCTTATTTTCCTCTGCTCATTAAACTGAAACTGCTTGCAAATGAAGCTTTCCTTAAAAGTAAAGTCAGTAACTACTTTCCCTTACTTCAGTTGCCTATTTTGTTTATTCAGTTGCCAATAAAACACACACTTTACTTGTTGGAAGCTTTATCCACTCATTTGATGGTTTATCTTGATGTTAAGTTAGGCAAGGCAACAACTTTTGCTCAATTTATTCTTCATGTATAAACAAGAATACACTTAAAATGAACCGCCGGAAAGTAAAACCTTTGAGAATATGTTGCCTGTAAAAGTGAGACCCACTTGCCTTATATGTATTTTTTCAACACATGACATTAAGGGACAATTTTGTCATTTTAATTTTTCCCATTCTTGCAACACTTTAGCTAAATGACTCACCATATTGTATTTTAAATTCTTCTGAAAACTTAACTAATAACAAGTTATTTCAATACAATAATCAGAAACTTGGATCACTACAGTCTTGATAAAATTTAGAAACTACCTCAAACTAGCTCCAGTCTAACAAATGTGTTGGTGTGACATTTATTTTAATGACATTCATTGTGCATTACTGTAAAGTAAGTGTACATAAAAGCAACAGGTATTTAGCATGAGAATACAATGCAAACAGCAAGGATGCTAGACAGAATTCACCAGAAGATTCTTCTTAATTAAATTGAAAGTTTAAAAAGGTTGAATCTCTTTAATAAAATACTGAGTAATAACGTCCTTTATTTATATGAGCAATTATGCATGTTTCAAACATTGTGTTTCCTCTTTAACATTATGTATATGATAAAATATTAAAAATAGATTCCCTGCTATATCCCATTTCTCTAAGACTTCCACACATACAGGATGCAGTCACCTCATTCTTTCTCCCCTGCATTATTGATACATTTGGAAAGTGCAGTGAGTGCCTTAGATACTACAAAGCAAAATCTAGGGTGACCTGATTTTGTGTTTTGAACTGAAAATATCTATGCTCAAAGAGCAGTGAGTCTTGCCCAATGCTTATTAGGAAACGGAAAGTGAAAGGGTGAGAAGAAACTTTAATTTGGTGATTGAACCTGAAATTGAAGTGTAGGGTTATCTAGACTCAGATGCAGCCTTGTACAAGTTACTAGACTGTAGTACTGTACAGGGAAACGAAGCTGTGCTCCCAGAAATTTGTAGGCACCAAGTAGAAAGTGCAAGGGCATGGAAAGATCCCTTCATTTGCCATTGTTTCAGTTTACGTTCAAACTCAAGTATTCATTTTCTTTATTTTGATTCTCTAACAAGAAATTATCGTGTTAATTTAGCTATGTTGTTTTTCTTTATTAAAACAAAAAAAACTTTCATCATCAACTTCTATAATTGTATACATTGCATATTATTAAAACTACCTTTTTAAACTGCTCACTTTTTAATTTCTGTTATTTTTTTGCTAGGGATTGAGCCTGGAGATTCATGCACATCCTCTTCCTCTGAGCTGCCCCCTACCCAGCATATTATTACAATTTTGGTTTTGAAGATAAGAGCAAGAAAAGTAAAGGGGAACAGATTTTCCAATTTAGCATTACTGATATAAAAAGAAAATGAATAGATTTTAACTTAACATTTTAACAATCTTTATAATCACTGTTAAAATAAGCAGCAAAATAGAATATGTGCCCAGCAACCAAATGATGATCCACCATTTCTATATTACCATAATAAGACTGATAAATATTCTTATGTTTCAGATGCACTTAAATCTAAATAATAATACAATTTTGTCATGTATTTTCTAAAAGGCTTTTGAAATAGGATTTGATCATTGTAAAATACATTTAACTATACTTCTATTTCTCTTTTGCCGGGAGAATATTCTCTGCTGGTACTTGCAGATATGATACTTACCGTGACATTACTTGAGAACTTTAATAGCAACCTAATCATCAAATTATTTCACTTGTGTTATTATTTTTGCATTTCAGTAGTCTTTGGAAACAAAAGACATCATGTACTTAAAAAATTCTGTTCTTAGTAGTGGTATTTCCTTTTAAAGGTATAGTAAATGTCAATTACTTAAAATTAAGTGAATGCTGGCAACATGATGTATTTTTTTTTCTCAACAGAAAATAAGGTTATTTAACTCACTGACATTTTGTACATTGTATATTTGACATATTCTCTTATTGCACACTTACTTCCTTTAGAGTATTCTGCTTCTTTGCTTTCCATCTTCCATAGTTCCAAAATTATTCTCCCACTTTCTTAGATTTGACAAATACTTGTTGGAATGAAATCACTTTTTTTTCTTGCATAATGCTAATCTCCCCATCTTTATATCTCTGTTCCTTCCAGCATCTTTGAGTGTTCTCTTCCCAGTGGAAATACTTTTAAATCAGTGTTTCCTTAATCTGTATTTTTGGTTATTGTATCTTTTTGCTATGTATTATTCTGTAGAAAACATCAAATAATTCCATATTTTCAGTTCTTTCCTATACAATTGATATATAAAAATATCAAATTTTCTGCTTCAGAAGCAACTGTTCTATGTTTCATTCCCCAAAATAAAAGTAATTTTAGCTAAATACACACAGTTCCATACATTTAAAGCCTAAATCATTGTATCCACCTTGCTTAGTCTTCTTTTCCTTCTGCATTCACAGTAACTATAACTTCTTTAACAAGCATTTCTCTTGTGACAATGATGTTTGTTTTTGTGTCTATTTTTCCCATAATTTTCATGGAGACTGGCAGGTGATTCATTATTAAGATTATTTTCAAGTAAATTCAGTTATTTTCAATTTCTGATTTTGTTGTGCAACCACATATTACAATGTCATTCATAAATCGGCACAGATTTGCCATGGCTAGTTGGGAAAAAATGAATATTTGGGATTGTTTGAACAAGTTACATGGAGGAAAAGTTCTTCGAGTGCTGCACTGGTAAAGGAAATTGTGTTTAATTTAAAACCATGGCAAGTGATATAAAACTGAGGCCCAGTCTTGCTGTGGGTGTAACAGCCCCCCTTTCTGCCTGTCAAGACAGATGATGAAGAAACTCAAATGAAATAATTAAATGAAGAGAAGTCTGAAAGATGTGAGTAATTAAACAAAGTCAGCTTTTTAAATTAATGATAATATTTGAATTAAATAATGATAAAATTAATACTAATATCTTAAGAGTCCTTATAATGTTTTAAAACTCTTAAGACACACAATTTTAAAATAAACACTTTAAGCAATATATTTCATACTCTTACTCTTCTTGAAGATATTCACATAATTGATAATGTCTCTATCCCTGCAGTAATCTCAATGGTGTTGTATCTGTGACCCTTATAGCACCACAAAAAATGAATATTGGCACATTATTATTCAGAAGACAGTAACCTAATATCCAAACATTGTTTTCATTCATTTGAAATATGTAACTTAAAAACCTCAAATATTTTAACTTGAATATTTTTAAATTTTACTCAGCAATGACAGCAATAATTTTTTTCACCTGCATCTTCAAAGAAAAAGAATGAAAGAAAATATCTCAATGTGGTTTTGGTCTCCAGTTACATAAAGGGAAAATTAGCTTGATTATGACTGTCACTCTTCCTCAGAACTCTTATACTAACATTGTGAAAATTCCTTAGTTATAGCATTAATCCCCTTATAAGTGAGAGAGTCAATTTACAGTGTATTTTGCATGTCCCTAAACAAGTCTCCAATGATGGATTTCACTGTCTGACTGTGGTGGTTTACCTCAGCACATAACTTCTTATATTAACAACCTTCCCTGCAGGAGTGAATGACCCTCTATAAATACAATACATCCACTCAATCAAAAAATTAAAGCCTGTAACCACCTCATAATTCATCTTTTCTTATAGGCAATTGTAGAAGCAAAAACAAACACAAATTCTCAATCCTCAACCCATGTAATGTAAAATTATGCAGCTTTCTGTACTTATGTAACATGGATATATTGAAAATTATGTTATATTTTGTGTTCCAAATCAATTCTATTGAGTGAATTCCTGTTTCCAGTGAGCCATAATTTTCATAGTAAAAAAGTAACTCCTTTCAAAAATCAAAAACGTTCTAAAACAATAGCCTCCTGAATGTTTGTATATTTTTATTCAGTCTTTTAAAAAATCTTCTTCATATGAAAGCCTCTGAAATTATAGTGAAGATAGATAATAAGCTATTACTTGATTCTGGAAAACTACCATTACATAAAACTCTTGGAGTGACTCTCAGAATTTAGCAATAGAGGCTTCCTTTTTGAGTGAGGATGATTAATGCTTACACTGAATTTGAAAATTCAAAAAGATTCAAAAATATATCCTTAATGAACTGACACAGCTCTTAGTTTTCCTCAAAATATATTTACCTGCAAAACTTAATCCTAGAATACAGAATAATGCTAGGAAATTCTTTGGTAAATCAGAGAATCTTTAACAAAAGCATTTAGATTATTGGAAAATGTCCTAACTGAATAAATTAGAAATACTGGATAGAATTTTAAAATTCAATATTCTTAACTACCTTTAATTAAAGTAGCTATTAAAGCAGAGATTGTATTTACCTAGAAGCAGTATAAGTTTTTAAAGACAGAAAAAACAAAGTCAGATTAAGACAGATAACTCATCATCTTCAAGTGGTTCTGTTTCTTTCTCAGTTGACAATCCAAGGTGAAGAGCTATATTCATTCCATGTGGTCCTCATGTTTTAGATAAGTGGTCTTACTTTTATCAAAAATATGTAAAGTCCAAGTCAACTACACTGGAAGTCTTAACAGATCTCAACTTTGCTATATGTAAACAAATACACTTATGTAAAGGGCACATGCTTTTTGCATGAAGTAGCAGCAAAACACATATTCCAAACTCACTGGGATAATCGAGCACATCAAAACATAATGTCTTGTCTTACAGAATATCACACCACAAAGGAATACCATGCTTTTTGGTTTTTCTTTCCTTTGTGCTTATGTGAATGCTTCCTATTTTGAGTGCAGTGGGACAAAGATAAGATGAGTGGTTAGCAAAACTTTATGCATATATTCAAAATTATGCTACAATAGTGGTTCTATAGATATTTGAACTGTTCAGAAATGTGCAAGTGTTTACATCATTGGCAGTGTTTACATAACTGGAGTACTTATAGGATAGTTAAGGTCAAACGGTTAGCATCATTGCTGAGTGTACCAAATATTTATGTAAATTTTATCAACTGTAGATTATAATAACTGAGATGATGTGCTATTTAGGTTATCTTATCTCTTGTATAGCTAATATCAACATTTATTTTCTTTTTGTAGAGACAAACCATTTTATCTTTTCAATGTATTTTTTAAGCACTAAAAATTCCCTAAAGTGAAACCAACAGTTAATCTTACAATTAACTGTGCACTGATTAAATGCTGCAGAAACTCAATGCAATATAAACATACATTTTTCAAAAACTGTATATTAAAGTTGTTCACAAATATTTAAAATATGTATAATACAAATCTAGCTGAAAATTTAAAGTGTCACATTTAGACTTTTTAAAAAAATTACCAGCTGATTCTTCTTCAGTTCCTGAACTACTTGTCTGACTTCTTTTTATATATACACTCCTTTACTTCAAGCTTATGAAAAGGGAAAGATAGTACACTTGAATTGTTTTTAAATATACAGGATTGTTGACTCAAAGTGTGTGTATGCATTTTCTATCTTCATTTTCCTGATTTTACAAGAAATGTGTAGCAGGAAAGTAATAGGAGATACGGTATCAACCTAGCAAGTCACCTGGAAGTAACTTCCTTATGTTCATATCCACACTGGGCTTTCAGCTAGAATAACTTTGTTGTTAGACAAACATTATCACTGCCTCATGCTTGGAAAGTTCTGAATGCAATTGTCTGCCATTGATATGATAATTTATAACGCAATCTGCTCCTATTACTACTATTGCATAATTTTAATCTGCCACTTTGTATTAGATATGGAGAACGCATTTCTCCTCACTTTTACAGTTGCTTTTCTTCATGTAGTGGAGCATATCAAAGTTCATCTCCCTTACATTCTTCTTTAGAAAAGTATATTGCTAATAAGATTACTATTATTGCAGTACTCAAGCTTTCCTAATTCAATGGTTGGTTTAATCTTTTAAAAATGCTACATCATTGTTTAGGAAATAATGTAACTTGTAGTTTGTTCTTTATAACTTTCTTTTATAGAATATTCAGTTACCACTAGAGGATGAAAGAGATGAGACTATTGATATTCAAATTAGAAACATAGCTAACATACAGGTAACTAAAAGAAATAAACAAATTAAAAATTTAGTATCTGTTGAGTAAATAATCAAAAAATTATATGCCAACTTTCTGAAGATATGAAAAGCATAATTTATGTGATTTCTTCAGATTTACAGAATTTGTAAGTTATGCTACACCTGGTTAATAGACATAAGCAATTGTATAGTTGGCACAGATTTGATAACTACTTATATGTAACAAATCTTTCTGTACAGAGTAAGTGAAATGAGAAAAAAAGTATATTTTTAGTTATATACATAATTATACGTAAACTTTGTTTCAAAACAGAGATATTTCTGAAAATTTTGTATTCAAATTTTTATTTTATAAACTGAATTATAAAGACTTCATTTTAACCAAGACATATAACATGTTTTTTGGGGTTTTTTGTTTTGTTTTGTTTCGTTTTTTACTGGGGATTGAACTCAGGACCTGGCTCTTGCCAGGCACGTACTTACACTGCTGAGCTAACCACCCAACACCATAACATGTATTTCTGTATGATTAAGACTATTTTAATAATCAGGTAAAAATTAAAAAAAAAACCTTACTCTCATAGGTAACATGGTTTACTATGTACCAGACACAGTTACATTTTAGATAGATGGATAGATAAATAAATGTATTTATGTAAACATTTTCATCACTTCCCAATAGAATGTCTACAACCTACATGCTCATTTTAATATAAAATATTACTGAATACATAGTAATTCAATGATAACTTGTTGAATGCCATCAAGGTCATTTGTTGGGAATCTCAGGTGCAGATGCTTTGCTGTGCTTGTAAGGCCCTCGTGCTGGAAGCTGCACTGGTGTCCTACTGTTTATTAAAAGAGTATGGAGTGGTTTCTAGGAATAACAAAGATAATTTATTACTGCAATTCTTTTGTTGTACTAACTGTAGCCTATTTCATGGAAATATCAATTTGATGTTTAACATATTATGAAATAGTAAGACAATTTTAAAATATTATATTTTACAGAAGCTTGAAGACATAGAGGACTCCTGCGCCAACTATTTCCAGGTGTGAGCTTCAACTCTGAGGTCAGACTCCAAAAGGACACTTATTTTGGTGCAGAATTACAGTGGGAAACATGAGGGCCAAGAAAAAAAAAGCAGGGTTAGATGAGTAAAGCGATCCCCTTAACACCTGAAACAGCTCTTCCTAAATTTTTTTATATCCTCAGCATATCTGAATACTGCCTATGCATTCTCTTATTCAAAATTAACTTCAACTTATATTATTTTTTAAATTCTTTAAATTTCTTTTAGTGAGATTTCAACTGGGGTAACCAATCTCTAGGTAAATCACTAATCTTTTGTTTCTCATGGAAAGTGCATGGTTCAAAACATCTTTTGTAATTTGTAAGCCATTCAGCTTTCATCTACTCAAATTGCTAATATTATATTCTGAGGTATATTTATAACTCATCTTAGGAATCCCTCATTACAGACAGAAGTAGTGCTTTTAATATAGTAAAACTTTAAACTATTTTCCTTATTTTTTATTGTTTTCAAATGTACAATGTTAAGCATGCTTTATGTGAAAAGAAACGTAAAATCGTATTTGGGCACTTTGTATATATCCTCAGTCAACTCACTTTTTAAATTAGGCCTGAATTTAGGTGAGAATTTTATGTAATGAGTAATGCAAGCTGAAGTGGGATTCTACCTGTACGTAAATGTGATAGAGAAACTCTACTCTTCAAATTAAAGAATATGTACAGGAGATCTCATTATGTGCTGAAAAAGTCGAAATGTAACATGGAAGTGTGTATAATCAGTCTCAAAATTATAAAAAATACATACACTATTAATATTTATGTGAAAGAGCATACAGACATAGCATTGTATGCATCAAGTATGCAGATAAAGAAAAATAGAAATAGCTACAGCTTTGTTCAACATTATAAATATAATTTCATTGAGAGAATATTTAGAAATTCAAGTTATCTAATATAGTTATATTATTATTTCAGTTCATAGGGTTTGGACTAGTAGACAGCAGAATCCCACAGGGCAAATGAGCATGCTGGGATACAACATATAAGCTTTTAATACTTTTCAGGACTAACAAGCATGAATACATAGATGAATGGAACAAATATATACATTGTCTTTGCAAACATAACATTAAATATCTCAGCAAATGATCTGAAGTTTTCAATTTGGAAATAGGAAAAAAATAAATCATAAACCAAAATTCATATATGGCTCAAAATTGAAATTTAGAACTATTCTCTGTCAACTTTGTTTACCTCTCCATTTTATGCTTAAGTATCTGTTTTAAAAAGTGTGAAATATTGTGTCTAAATGGCAGATGATTGTTCATTCAGAGAATTTAAATTATGATTTTGAAATAGTCTTCTTTAAAAATCAAACAGTTTTTGATGGTGAAAATAATTCACTTTTCTATGATCAGAGTCCTAAAAGCTTTCATTTATATTTGTGTCTCCCCTGCATTTATGAAACACACATCCTAAAATGTTTTCCCTGAAATATACTCACTTACTATTTTAAGAATTTTTTATGTATTCTTTCTTAGTGTCCTACTACTAGAATCCAAACATTTTTTCCAAGTATAAAGATCTTAGTTCCATTCTCTGTTCTTTTCTGAGTGTTTGATACATTTATGTAGTCTTCAATTGTTATTTGTTGATCCTCTGTTTAACCTTGTTAAATTGATTTTATACATTCTATTTTTATTCTTATTACATTCTCAATGTCTCTTTTGTTAATAGCATATTTGGTTGCTTTTTAAATTATTTATATTCCCTTTATAAAAAACATTTATAATATACAAATGTATTATAATACAATGGCATGTAATAAAATAAATAGGTAATAGCATAAAATACTTTCCTAGCAATTTTCTATGATGCTCCTTATAATGAATCTTTGCCTCTGGATATGGTAATTTAATACTAATTCATTCATTGCAAGGTTTCATTTATTTATTATCTACACATAATCATTTGAATAAAATAGCAATGACAGAAGCGATACCTGCATTGCATTGTTATGGTTTCAAAGTTTGTTTTTCAAACTATATTTTCCCAGAGAAATGCAACTAATCAAAAGAATAAGTTTAAATAGAAAATTAGTTTTCTCACTTGGATTAGTATTGCCCTTTGAACACATGCCCTGTCCTAGCAATGGAGGCACCTGTTGTTCCTTAACTAATTTTTCCAGATTGCAATCCCCTTTTCTCTTTCTAGTCTGATAAATAGTGTCTGCAAAGAAGAAGGAGGAAGAGGAGAAGGAGGAGGAGGAGGAGGAGGAGGAGGAGGAAGAGGAGCGACAGACAAAGGATTTATTTTATATTTTATTTATTTTGAGACAAGGTCTCACTATGTAGTTCAGGCTGGCCTTTAACTCATTTTGTAGCCCAGGCTGGCTTCAAATTCATGGCCATCCTCCTGTGTCAGTCTCTCAAGTTCTGGGGTTATAAGCATGGGCCACCATACCTGGGTGAGAAAGGATTTTGTGTAGTAACTTCCTTCTTTAAAAGTTAAAAAATATTTGGAATAATGGCCAAAAATCCTGACAGCATTGTACAAATGGAAGTAATATTGCCTTGTGTGGACAACATTTCACTGACCACTAATCCACTCATAGATACTCCAAATTGATACAGGGACTGTCACTAGACTCTCAGTCCAATCTCCTTATAGTCTCACTATTAACATCACACTCACATTAATTGGATTTTCTACTTCTAAGCTTCATGGATTAAGATTTGTATTGCTATGTTAATTAGCTGTAGGTACTAGGATGTTCTCTATAATCAAGCACCTGGATTGCCACTCTAGAATTCACTATAATAACGTAGGCATGAGGAAGTCTCTCTTGGAGACCATCCAAAGAATTTTAATTATCAGAGTGTTTAAAAGATCATGTAGTAAGACTATTTTAACAACAAGTCAGTCAGTTACATAGTGTAGGTGCTCAGAGAAACATTATGAAGAGATTTCAGGGTAATACCACAAGCATTGGCCATGTATTTGTGTGTGCTGCACAAATAATTTGTGCCAAATGTTTGGGGGTAGAGTCTCTACTTCACACAAGTTCACATTCTTTTTGGAATTAGTGGCACAGAATCAGTAAAACATAACAAAATATTTCCTAAGAGACCTCACAGTAAGGCATAGAAAGCTTTAGGGACCTAGACTAGGAAAATGTGTTAGAATAACAGTACAGTTTGTTAATGAGAGATTTTCAGGCACCACTATTTTCCCTTCTCAGATGGTCAGCTTTCCAAGGAAAATAACAGTCTTCAGTTGGGGATACAGTGTTCATATTTCCACTGAAGTTGAAATGACTAGGTTTTAATCTCACCTGTGAGTGTCACTGTAAATAAAGTTTCAAAAGCATGCCTGGTGTCTAGTGTAGTTTTCTGAACTGCTATTACAAAGTACCTCAGAATGAATGGCTTCAAAATGAAATTTTTTCCCCAAAGTTTGGAGGATTAGAAATCAGTGATCCAGACATGGATGGAATTAGTTTCTTCTGAAGTATCTTTCCTTGGTTTAATGATGGCTCCCTCCACCCTCTATGACCTTCCCTCTACATGTATTTATATTTTAATCTCCTCTTCTTATAAAGGATACTGGTCATATTAAAGTAGGAGCCAACCAAATGACCTTGTTTTAATGTTATTTCTTTTCCAAAAACTCTAGCTCTAAATACAATCACACATGAACATAGGAATTTTAGTGGAACACAATTCAGTCCACTAGACTTACTCAATGCACCTTTGTTAGAAACTAAAATAGTAGCCATAGTAATATTATTGATAGACTACAGTTGATTAATCTGAAGTCATATGTGAAAATATATCCCCTGATTGCATCTCTGCTACAATCACTGTAAGAATAGAGAGAGATAGGAAAGATATATGTAATATATTATTTCCCAGCCTAATCACATGGAAAGAATACAAACCGGAAGTCCCAAGCCATGGCTTGCTTTCCAGTTCACTACATAAGGTACCTACTATGGGGTCTTGGGAGGTCAGCTTTAGAGGTCTTGATTTTCTAATCTATAATTCCTATTTTTCTCTTCTTTCTTCTCGCACTATTGTGGGTTGAACCCAGAGCCTCTGTATTGAGTTTCAACTCCAGCCCCTTTTATTTTATTTTATTTTGTTTTATGTTAGTTATTTTTGTTTCATTAACTTATGATCTTACTAAGTGTCTATATTACCCTGCTTGGGTTTGTACTTGATTTAACTTGTTATCTCTCTGCCTCCACCTCTCAGAGTCCTGGGATTACAGGCATGAGCCCTCAATTAAGCATCTTTATTTTTTGATATGCAAATAGAGTCCATAAAAATACAGAAGAAATCTAAAATCATATTGCTATAGTCTGAATGTTTGTGTTTTTCAAAAATGCATGTGTTGAAAATTAACTCCCAGTACAATAATGATAAGGGGTCCCTAAAGAGGTGATTAGTCAAAGGAAGTCTGAGGAAACCTGATTACCCTTTGGAGTGTCACAGCAGGAAACTGCTCTCTCTCAAAGAGAAAGCAGGTTTGCCAGATATTGCTGATACCTTGTAGTTGGACTTCACCGATCTTACTTGTGAGAAGTACCTTTATATGTTCTCAATCTAAGCTATTTTGTTGCAAAAGCTAGAAAAGTCTAACACACAAAGGTCAAGGAAAGAATTGGATTTATTTCTCCACAGTTCATGAAATGTATGTATCAGGGAGAAGTAGGAAACAGTTTTACAGTCACAGCTGATACAGTTAAGAAAAACAAAGACTACCATCTTCTGTGCTAAAAAAATATTCTTAAGTGGAGAATAATTTTTGTCTAGAATAAATGGATCATAGGACATAAATATGTCAGTTTAACTATTTTTACCTTACACCAGGTTATGTCCTAACTAAAGGGATTGCTTCTTTTTCTTTTGTAAAAATTATATGCAAAAAAACTGCTGGTATCAAAAATAGACTGGTAAAATATTTCAGTCAATGTCCACAGAATAAATTATAACCTTTTAGAGGAATGGTTGCTAATTTCCTTATTTCATTTTGATATTATTTCATCTCTAGGTGACTTATAACTTCATAAATCTTAGCTTTATTATAAAATTAAATAACATTTAGACAATTTTTTTAGTTTTTATGTGAAATTTAAAATCCTAGAGAAATTTTTGCATAGTTTAAATTTTGTTCAATACCATAAAAATTTGCATATACATAGATACACATACTCATTTATACGGTAACATATATTGTTGGCATTCTTGAATGAATGAGTATACATATATTTTTGGTCTTATTTAGCCTTCACAACAAAGGATGTAATAAGACATAATGAATATAATGAGACAGGATTTTTAAACTTTACAGTATCACACAAAATTATTTGTAATTCCTGGCAGCAGAATAAGTAGAAATGTTAAAGAGCTGTTATACTCATCTTAGCTCCTAAATAATGTATCAGAGCATGGGCTCTTGGGCCAATAATACTAGTGGCAAAGTGAGGCGTATATTTTCACACTGCTCACTGACAATCATTTAGTTAAAATGATAAGTTTGTTTCTCCGTTCTGATTAGCCATATAATCCACATAATTGCTATTCACCATAAAAAGTGTATGAGGTAAATTGTATTCCTTTTATTGAATTATGTTTTTCTGGTACAGACTATGAGAATACTAGCCCAAGCCAATGTGCTCTTCTATGAAATTTTGCTTTATCTACAGATAGTGTTATTTAGTATTCTGCTGTCATTCCAAGGTTATGGTCATTCAGAAATATTACACGATTGGTAACATTAAAGATCATTTTGAGTAGTTTTCAAAAAATGACCAAAAATTATTTCTTCCATTGTTCTTGTTCTAAAATATAGTCTTAGCAGTGTAGTTTTGATCTAATACTTTCCTATTTCCTGTTAGTGACAGCAGCAGTTAAAATTTCAAATTAAAGTTTATTTACAAGTGGAAAGTAAAATCCTGGAAGGATATTGTTTGTTTTTTTGTTTCAGAGTTCAATTTGAATTCCATAGAATTTTAAGCTATAAATACAGGATACCTGGCACAAAAACAATTGAAAAATTCAGAGCATGAAAATTTTACCAAATCATTATATATATATATATATATATATATATATATATATATATACATACATATAACAGAAATTATGAACATTAATATTCATATATTAATGATCACGATTGTTAATTACTTTAGAAGGCAGGTAAGAAAGTAGAGCCAAGGTAGAGGCATAAAAATTTGTATTTTGTGCACATTAAAGACAGCTCATATTTTTTAAAAAAAGTAAGACATTGGACAAGCAATGGCATAACAGTATAAACTGCTTTGTTGAACTTTTCAGTCTTCTACATCTCCTGTCTTTCCTCCCAAACACAAAAATGAAAAGTCATACAGAGAAACCAAGCAAGTTTCCTTTTATGACAATGACCTCCACATAGGAAGCACATGTAAGTGGTAAGGGGAAATGTGATTAAATTGTCTACAAGAAGCCTTTTCAGGTTCTCATAAAAATTGGATGTGCAGGAAATACTTGAACAATACATTAAGTGTCAGTGCACACTGAATGTGCTCAGAGTTTTAAAATTTTCAGAAGGGAAACCTATCTTTTCTGTTCACATCAGGTAATGTTTTTCTGTTTTACTGTAGCTCACTGAACTATCATCTCTATCTTCCTTACTTTTACAAAAGGATCATTTTAGAGCTTTGTAAATATTGCATTATTATTAATAAAATATTATATATTTTACTTATGAGCTCTATTGCATTAATAAAGGCTAACTTGTTTCTCTCTTTTGTTCATGTAATATTCAAGATGAGCTAACCATGTAGTAAAAAGTAAAAAAACCAGAAAACTGATTTCACAATATATGAGCTATACATGAACAAGTATTAAGAATAAGACTAAAACTAACCTAACCAAAGTGGCCCTACTCAGTGATTTGAAAATATGCTGCTAAAAATATTCAGAAAAATAATCTTATGGTCAATTAGAAGGTCTGTGTTTTATTTATAGTATATAAGAGAATGTGAATGACATTGAATATGTAGATTATTTAATTTTATTTTAAAATTCAGATGCATAAAAATTAGAACTCACACAAATATACACACAAATACACAAAATATGTCAAATATAAAAATGTTATCACTTATTTGGTTTCTAATGCATTTTGTTTCTGGTATCCTTAGGAAGAGGGACCGCCAAGTATGTCACCTGACTTAGATAAAGTAATACAATGCATGCATGTGCTTTAATGTGTGGATATATGTGTCTGCTTCCTTGGTTGAAATTCAACTTTGATTTTACCAGGAATGAGGCATATCAGATATTAGTGAGGGAGAAATCACTCATCTAATGGACACAAATATTAGTACCTGCTTTCACAACAGGAAGGAAATTGTAGAATGTGTCTTTCTGGATACCTTACAGAATAATTCATGATCTTTCTGTCTTGAAAGAATACCAAAGCACTTTTGATTCATAGGATGCTGAAGCCTTGAGTAAAAATCTTGGCTCTGCCACTTGTTAGGTATTTAATATTAAAGTAAATTCACTTAAGCATTTCTGTGTCTAAGTTTCTTCCTCCATATCAGAGTCAGCTAAAAACATCCTTTCACTTGCATTTGGTCCTAAATCATTTTTAAGCAATGAACTTTTAAGATCCTTCCTAATTGTTTGGTTTCAAAGTGATTTCTATCATAATTGCAAAATCAAATGAATATTCAAAGTCTACATCAGCAACACAAAACCAAAAAAAAAAAAAAAGTGGGGGGGAAATGAATTGAAAGAGGAAAATTTGCAGAGAAATATTTTCTGGTGTAGCATAATCTAATTAAATACTCTCTTAAATCTTGCTCATGAAAACTTAAGCTACATCTCCTACTGTAAAAAAAAAGTTAGGGAAAAACTTACATTGTAGTTTCAAATATATATATATATATATATATATATATATATATATATATATGAACTTATGAAGTTCTTTAAATTTCATATTGCAAATTCAGAATATATAAAATGAAAATGGAAAAATTATGTCCACAACACTTTTCTGGAATAATCATTAGTTTACAAAAATTTAGTCAACAAACAGTTGTTAAAATAGTTACTCTGAGGTTACATTATTGTAGAAATATACATATAAGGGGTTATGTTTTGATATATAAACAATTGAAGTGATTAGTTGTTTTGAGTTATAAGGAAAGATTCTTTGACCTATATAAGAAGCATATTTAAACACAACAAGATTTTAGAAATATTGGGCTTTATATATAATCACACAAAAAACCACTAACTATTCAAATTTATAGTAAATTCAAACAACATTTTGATTTGATAAGTCCTATGTTGTATATCTGAGATACATGTGTTTTCTTATATTATCTGAGCACTGGTCACAAAAAAATGCTACTTTTACAAAAGTTGTTTTTATTAACAATCTGTGATCTAAAATGTCTTTTATCAATAATGTTAGCACATTTTCAGTACTGCAATATTAAAAAATCAATTAAGGAAAAATTTTTCTCAGTTTCTCAGGCAAATAAGGTATGTAAATGTCTTGTAAATCTCAACAGGGAGTGGCAAGATGCTAACAGGATGAATTGTCAGCAGTGTACATTATCACATTGCAGTTGGTGTCTTTCATAATCCAAATAAAATGGCCAAATTTAGCACACTTCAAGAAAAAAGATTTCAAGATCTGTTATTGCTACTGTAATAAATTATATTTATTAGGCTGCAGTATCTAAGTTGGGAGTAAGAATGTCTTCCTTGGTCTATAGATTAGATTTATGAATGTACATTACCAAGATAAGAGATATTTTCAGTTGTTTCCTGTCAAGCAGAATATTCAGTTTTTATGTTTAGTCCTTCAGAAATTTGAATATCAGGCAAACAAGGCAGGAAAAAAATGTCATCAATCAAATCTCAGAAGTCCATGAAGTGTCTTATATTTTGTAAATATTAGTTAGAAGACTTGTATTAATTTGCCTCTACTCTAATTAGATAGCTCAAAACATGACATTTGTTTTTACATGAAATATTTAGAATCTACTAATTTTATTTTTAAAAAGGTAGGCAGAAATAACTGTGGCAAAATAAAACACTGTTTTCCAGTTAAGGAGCGAAGAGAAAAAGACAAAGATCTATTTACATGTAATCACACTAACAAAAAGCATTAAAATTTCAGAATTCATATACATACAAATTCATTGATTAGAAAAACCAAGGAAATAGAAACATATCACTTGAGGTACCTGCACTCTGCCTGGCCACTGCCTACCTTGTTACCAAGCTGGAGAGTATGAATCAACCTACCTATAGCTCAAGAACTCAAATTGGCATTGACTCAGTAGAATGGCTTGGTAATTATGACATTACAATGATTTCACTAAGTTTCCTACTGTATAATGATCTTCATCAATCTATTCTATGGACAAAAAATGTAAAACCACAGTAAGAGATATGAGGAAAAGCAAATAAAGCAAAAATCAGAATAACTGTATGGTGAGGAATCAATGCAATATGCACACATCTGTCTTATTTATTTCACTTAAGGGTATGGTCTCATGGCACATCTATTTATCTAAATATATCTAAAGGGTAACCTTATTTATCACTGAGTAGTACCCCACTGTATGAAAAAAACACATATCTTCTTTATCTACTCATCAGGTGGTAGAAATTTGGGCAGTTTCCAAAATTTAGCTATAACTAACTGTGCTGCTGGGAACATAAGCATGCATATATCATGGTGGCATGATGTTTCATTATTTGGGGAAGATATTAAGAAAGGGAATAGCTGAGTAAAATGAAACTTCTAGTTTTAGTTGCTTGAGGAATATCCACACCAATTTTCACAGTGATTGTACCAGTCTACTCTCCTGTTAATAGTGGAGATGAGTTCCTTTCCTCTTGTAACTCTGACAGCATTTGATATTGGCTGATTTATTGATAATAGCCATTTTTTCTGAAGTTGAGATGGAGTCTCAACATTGTTTTAATTTGTAACTTTTCAATGACCAGTGATATTGAACATTTTTTCATATATTTGTTTGTCATTTGTACTTCCTTTTCTGAGAAATGTCTATTCATTTCATAAGAACATTTTAGGACTAGGTCTTTAAAATTGGGGCTATTTTTTTTTAAGTTTTTTATATATTCTAGAGATTAGTCATTTGAGGAATGGCTGGCAAAATTTTTTTTCTTTTACTCTATGAGTTGTCTTTTTCATTCTGTTGGTGATTTATTTTGATGTGTAAAAGCTTTTTAATAATATGAAATCCTAGTTATTGATTATTCATAATATTTCCTGTATGATGTGAGTTTTGTTCATAAAATTTTCGCCTATACCTATGTCTTCATAAGTTCTACTTTTTCTCTCTTCCAGCAGATTTAGTGTTACTGTTTTATTTTTAGAAATTTGATCCATTTTGATTTTAGTTAAGTGCATGTTGAAAAATGGGTCTATAAAATCAGGAACAAGAGGCCTTCATAGGCAAATGGAGACAACTTGAGACTATCCAAATTAGTGAAATAAATAAGAATCATATTTATAAATATCATATTGTGTCTCTAGTGTAAAAAGTAAATAAGAACTACAAGAGTAATAAAACCAAAATGTGTAATTGCTATTGTAAATAAGAGAGGAAAAGAAAGTGCTCTAAGGGATATAATGGCATGTATCTTCGAGTGTGTAAAGTAGATGACCACATTGCTGAATCTTTGTTGGATCTTTGAGCAGAATTGTTTGTAGTCTGACTGTTTGAATATTTACTATGTACCCTTTAACTTTGTAACTTGAACAGCTACATCCAGGATGACAGTATGTAATTTATAAATTACTGATTTCTTAGTGGGGTTTTTTCTCATTCTCCTTTTTCTTTCTTTCTTTTAGAATTCTGTATTGTTGCTACCCTTTTTTCTGTTTTGCTATTTTTTCTTCTCTTTAAATAAAATTTTAAAAATATATAATTGCTATTGTAAAAAAAGAGGAAATAGGAAGCGCTATAAAAGATATAGCTGCATGTATGTTTAGATGTGTGGGATTGATGACCATATTTCTAGGTTCTTGCTGGATTCTTGAACAGATCTGTTTGCACTCTCACTGCTTTAGTGTCCACTTTGTGTGCTTTAATTCTATAACTTGAATAACTATTTCTAAAAGAACAATATGTAATGTATCAACCAGTGATTTCTTACTGTTTATCTTCTTTTCTTTAAATTCTGTAATATTTCTACCTTTTTCCTGTTTTTTTCTCTTTAAATTAAAAAAATCAGGAACAAGATAATTACTTATATTCCATGTAGTTCTGAAAATCTTAGCCAGAGCAATAAGACAAGAGAGAGGAATAAAAGGAATAAAAACAGGAAAAGAAGTTAAATTATAATTATTTTTGGATACATGATACTCTGCACAGAAGATATTCAAAAACTCCACCACAAAAGACATTATATTTAATAATCAAATATAGTCTTGTAGCTGGATACAAAGTTAACACTCAAAAATCAATGGCATTCCTGAACACAAGTAACAAACTCAGAGAAGAAATAGGGAAACCACATTTTTTACAATACCATTAAAAAAATACTTAGGAATCAATCTAACAAAAGAAGTAAAAGATCTTTGCCTTGAAAACTACAGTACTCTGAAAAAGGAAATTGAAAAGGATACCGGAAAATGGAAAGTCATACCTTTGCTCTTGGGTAAGAAGAGCCGACATAATGAAAATTGCCACTCCCAGAATTACTATACAGAGTTAATGCTATCCTGAGCAAAATATCAATAGCATACCTCACAGAAGTAGAGAATGATCCTAAAATTCATTTGAAATCACAAGAAACCTAGAATCGCAAAAACAGTTCTGAGAAATAAAAGCAAGGCGGGAACATCACAATTTCTGACTTGAAATTATACTACAAGGATACTGTGTTAAAAGCAGCATGGTACTGGCAAAAACAAAAACAAAAATGAAGCAGACCTGAGCATCAGTGGAAAAGATGAGAAGATGCAGAAACAACTCCAAACACAGTCAATCACCTTAGCTTTGACAAACAGACCTAACACCTTCATTGGAAGAAAGCCACTTTAATAAACTGTACTGGAAAAACTGGCTTTTAACATGCTGAAGACTAAAACCTGGTATTGTATTTAAAGCCAAAAAAAAAAAAGAAAAGAAAAGAAAGAAAATTAGCTTGCTTTTTTTTTTTTTTTACTAGTTAGTTTGCTTTTTAATTTTCACCTTTGTCCCACTTTCTGTCTTAAACACATAAATATGTATATCATCATTGGAAGAGCTAGGAAAGGCCAAGAATTTCATTTAGTTAAATAAAGAATATTTTTACTTTTCTTGTGAGTTGAGTAACATTTATATTTTGGGTGTGTCCATATAAATACAAATAACATTTATGCAAATAAGTTGCACTTGACTTCTACGTGTTCACCTATCACAGGCAAGATAACTCCAATAGAATCATAAATCTTTCATTTATTATTCAATTTAATTTAGGAGTATCTACTAATGTAATTCTTTATTTTAAAATATGATACCAGATTACTTATTTTAAAAGGAAAGATGTATTGATTTAAGAACATGTGATGAGTCACTGTAAGATAGTGATTTTACCTACATTTGGACACAATGTTTTTCCCTTTTTAAAAAATTTTAAGTCATTAATTGAAATTTACTTATACTACTTTGTACTATTTTTGAAAAAAAGAAAAAATATGATAATGAAGAATCACTGTTCAAATATTAAATTATATTATTTTTATTTTTTTATTTTTTATTTTATTTTATTTTTTTGGTACTGGGGATCAAACTCATGGCCTCATGCTTGCCAGGTAGGCTCTTGTGCCACTGAGCTAAATCTCTACCCCAAACAGTGTTTTGTTTTGTTTTGATTTTTGGTACTGGGAATCAAACTCATGACTTTGCACTTACCAAGCAGGCGCCTAAGCCACTGAGCTAAATCCCCAGTCTAACTATTACATTTTAAAATAAATATTTGATTGTTAATTCAACAACATTTGTGTTCTAGACATATTAATATAAACAAATGGAAACCTCATGGGACAATTTTTACTGCAATAATTATTTCCTAAGGAAATGGTGGCAATTAAAGGTATTTATATCTAAATAAATTGGAACTGGAACATTATTAAGTTACCACTATGAATAAAAATGGTTACTCTAAGACTATAAAAACTTTGTGTACAGAGAGTAGTTATTATGTAGCCACATAACCAGATAATGTTTATTTTTATAGATGTGAATCACCACGATTGGAAATGAGGGAGTTAAGTATGCATTGTTTTACAGTACTTTTCTATTTAACGTATACCTTCTTTCTTGATTACTTTTCTCTCATTGCTGGAACAAAATGCCTGATGCCAAAAGTAGGGAGGAAAGGTTTGTTTATCTTACAATTTTGGAGGTTTCAGTCCATATTTCGCTGGTTCCAAGGCAGAGTGGCATGGCTGAGGGACAATCATTCATGGTGGTGGCAAGCAGCAAGAGAGAAAGAGCAAAAGAGCAAGATGATTCAAAATGTGAGTTTGACCAGAAAGCGATGGACTACAAAGATAGAGCTGAGACCACAATTGCTGAGAATGAACAGAAAAATAGAAAGGGCCCACAGGAATCCCAGGAAGCACTGAGTTTCTACCCTTTGTAACAAAGCCTCAAAACTGTGAAAGTGGAAACACCTTGCTCGGAGGAGAAAGCTGCAGAGTGCATGTTCCAGAGTGGAAGTGGAGGTCATATGAGGTTCCAAAATGGTGGTGGCCACACCAGATTCCAGAATGGCAGCAGCACAGAGAAGCTGTTCCTCAGAGTACCCAGCAATCCAGGCACTAAACCCCTACAGCCAAGAGAGAAGAGAGCCTGGCTGGCAGCAGACCTTGACCTCATCCATGTGGCACTGGTTTTAGGTGCGTGGAGAATGCAAGAGTTCTGAAGTTAAAAAGGTTTCCACCCTAATTGTAGAAGGCCTGGGGTGCTAGGCAGCGTGTTCCTGAGAGGACAGAGTGTGAAGCTGTGAGTGTAAAGTCAAAGGTGCAGTGGAGACCCCAGAAGTTTGAAAAAGCTAGGGGTGTGAATCATTTAAGGAAAGCTGCAAGGACTGAGCAGAGTGGGCCTATGAGAGAAGCTGTGGGAGCTAAAATCCCTGCCAGTACCAGGGAGTGGAGTCACTCAACACATTGGAGCTCACAATTAGATTGCTTCATGTGCTGTGTGTGGAACTCCAGGACTTAAAGTTTACCCTGCTGAATTTTGGACTTCCTTTGGTCCCAATCCTTTGTATTCCATTTGTACCTTTGGAATAGTAATGCTTATCTTGTGCCATTACATGTTGGAAGTGTTTATCTTTGTTTTCATTTGTACGGGAGATTATAGCTAAGAGTTTACCTTAGATCTTGGAGGACACTTGGGACTTGAACTTTTCAGCAATGCTGGAACTGTCAGGACTTTGGCAACTCTTGGAGATGGACTAAATATCCTTTTCATAAAGGATTTATGTAAGTCTTTGGGTGCCAGGGGTGAAATGTTATGGTTTGTGCCTAGGTGGCCCCCAAGCCTTGCACAGTCCTAGAGTCAGCTGAATCTAGCATTTGTGATTGGGTCGTTGTCTAGCACTGGGATTGGCAGTGTGAATGCTGCACCTGCCAGGGGGAGAGCTGACATACAATATAAGGGAGGAAAGGAGGTGTGTTTTCTCTCTTTTTCCCTTTTGCTCTTGCTGTTTGCTGAAACCGTGAATGGTTGCCCCTCAGCCATGCCCCTCTCTGCCTTGGACCCAGCTGAGTATGGACTGAAACTTCCTAAACTGTAAGATAAATAAACCTTTCCTTTCTTTATTTTGGGCATCAGGTATTTTGTCTCAACAGGAAGAAAAAAATAACCAAGAAACCTTCTTTTCAGACATTTTCTAAGAAGATTTTTCATTACATTCCTTGACTTTCGACATTGATTGTCTTTTTTATTTTCTGATGAAGCACAATACATGCTTGGTGGAAATGAAGAATAAGTGTGCTTATAAGAAAGGCTGAAATAGACAAGGAAATGCATACAATTTTGCCAGCATTTCAGCCTATTTAAACCTTTGTATAAAAAAAATTGTAATGCTTTGTAGAAAAATGTTGCATTCTATTTTTCCCTTTAATTCTAATCCTATTTTCAATGCCCTAGTTCTTTTATTTTAGTGAAAACTTGTTCAATTTAAAACCACTCATACAATAGTTTGCTAACACTTATTCTAAAACACATCATGAGAGAAAAGACATTTTTCCCCTGAATTTCGAGTCACAATCATCTCAGGACTAAAATATGTTGTTGTTCAAAAACATTATATTGTGTGTCAGTAATTCTTTCAGAGAACCAGTAAGTTTTTCTATGTTGGTAGTAATTTGAGGTAATGAAAAAAACAGAATCTTTAAAGAATGTTTTCTCAAATTTCAGAATACAAAGGTGTGATAAAAAATACTTATAAGAAGGATCGGGTATAAAGCTCAGGGGCATAGCACTTGCCTGGCAAGTACGAAGTCCTGAGTTAGAGTGCTTGTACAAGAACAAGTAAATAAGTAAATAAATAAATAAATAAATTTGTGTAAGATAAAATTAAGGAAAAGTGTACATTGTCAATTATTGCCTTTCAAAATGCTCCCTTTTCTTTGAACTCACTTATGCCATTATTCTTGCCACGTTTGAAGCTGTTCTGGAAGGCCTCTTTTGTGTCTTTATAAGATGTGACTATTTTGAGAATGTTTCACATATTCATTTTCTTTACTATCTAGGGTTCTAAAGCTCTTATGGACAAACTGACCTGACTATGAAAAAAACCTTTATTTATAGTTCTTGTATTTAGCAGGAAATTTGTAGAGTTTATGCTCTACTTTCTGGTGAATTCATTCCCCTCAAATTAAAAATGGAATAAATGTAATTTTTAAGATTTTCTGATGATAAAACTGATGTTTAGAATATTTATGATATGGAAGAATACTATTATGAATTTTCTATACTATATGTGAATGGGTACAGTGTTACTTGGAGATAGAAGGTGGTAAGTCACAGATGTATAAATTCTAAAGCGACCAATAAAATACCAAAATGAAATATTAGAGTTAATGCTGCAGCAATGTATATAACAATACATCAAAAATGATCAATATAAAACAGCACTGAAAGAAAAAAAAGAGGAAAATAAATGAGATGGGACAAATAGATAAGAAATTGCAAGACGATATATTTAAACCTATAACTATAATCACATTGGATGTAAACAGTATCCACACACTTCAAAAAAACTTCATAAGCAATATATAATTAATACAAGATATAGTTTAAAAAGTATAAAAGACTCAGAGACCTAAACAATGAAAAGTTAGAAACTATAGAGTTTATTAAATTATTAAAAAGAAAGTTAGAGTTGGTATACTAATAGCACACAAAATAGAATTCAATAGAAGAAATATTGTGAGGAATAAAAAATAACATTTACACACCAAACTATTCAACGGAAGAAATATTATCAGGAATAAAAAATAGCATTTATGCACCAAACTAACAAAATTTCATATAACATGAATAAAACCTAATGGAACTAAAAGTAAAATGAAATTTATTACATATACTTTAAAACATAATCAACTAAATGTAATTGATTTTAAGTACTACATTACCAAATTGCTCAATACATATTCTTTTTTATATACCTGATACATGTAGAAAGACTGACCATTCTCTGAGTTATAAAATAATTATTAAAATAAAAAATTTAACATATGCAAAGTACGTTTTCAAATCACAATGGGATTAAAGTACAGAGTAATAACAAAAAGATCACTGGAAAATCTTCAAATATCAATAAACTGTATACTACATTTTAATATAACCCATGTATTAAAGAAACAAAATGGAAAATTAAAAGTCAATATGAACCAAAGGAAAACACAACACATTAAATGTTTAGAGCACCTCAGATCAGTACTTTTTGAGACTTTTGTCACATAAAATCCTTGTTGGAAATTTAAAGAGGCCTCAACATTTAAGGAAAACAGTTTCCTTGTGAATTAATTGAAGAGAAAAGCAAAGTTAGGAAAAGCAGACAAAAAGTTTATATATTGGCAAAAATAAAATGAATTAGAAAAAACAGCAAATAAAAGTAAACACTCTTTGGCTGTCTGATGAATAAATGAATTCATTCATTTTTTCAGATATATAAAAGCTTCTTCCATGTGGGTCAAGAAAAAAAAAAATACCAGGAATTAAGGTGACATAATAACAGACCCTTCAGAATGGTAATAGAGAACTACCATATAAAATGTAATGCCTATAAATTCAACTACCTTTGAAATGTTAAGGAATATACTTAATAAAAAGAAAAGAGTAGACTATTTCTTAATCTATGATGTCAGCATTACTTTGATAATAAAAATAGGAAAATAAAAGATGAAACAACCAAAACTCAGTAAGTCCCTCATGACAGTAAATCCAAGTATTATAAATAAAATTTTAGCAAATGGAATACAGCATCATTATTAACAGGTTTATAAACCATGATGATGATGGTTAATTATAGCAAGTGACCAGAAACATAGGTGAGTGTTAAAAAATTATTATAGTGAAAGATACTCTCAATAATCTCCCTAAAAATATTCCACTTTGCTTTGAGCACACTTATCCCATCATTCTTGTCACTTTTGGAAGCAATCCTGGAAGTTCTCGTTCATGGGCATCTTTAGGTTCACTGTCATGCTCTGATATTCTGAATCAATTCATTACATTTACCTTTGATAGTCATTTTGACTTTGGAGAAGACCAGAATTTGCATTTTGCCAAATTTAGTAAATAAAATAGATGAGTACACATGGCATTATTTTTCAGAACCAGTCTTTCTGTTGGATGGCACTCAGCAGCAGCATTCCGTCTCTATATCTCTGTACTAGAAATTTCTACATCTCTACATCTCTATGTCTGTTTATCTCTATCTCTACCTCTACCTTTTTTGCTCTATGTTAGTCATAATATCCAACATGATGTAAATACTTTGTTAATAGTTGATACTACATTTTTAAGGAATAATGACAAGAAAAAAGACTACATATGTTCAGTAAAAATACAATTCTTAAGAAAGATTTTTTTCAAAAAACATGTCTGGATGATCAATATAATTAAGTTATATTGAAAGCACATGAAAAAACAAAGAATACCACAATTTTACACTAAGTATATATTGAAGTCCAATGTTAGTCAAACAAAGTCCAATTTATTACCTTTAGAATATTTTCCTAGATGTCATACCAAATGCCAATTAAAATGATACACATTATGGTACTTAATATTTACTAGAAATACTTGATTAAAAAGGGAACATAGCATAGTCCCATAAATACCCAATCCTATCTTATAAGAACTTTTGAAAACTAGAGAATTCACAAGTGTTTATGTTTCTCAAAAAATAAGGTCTTTACAGATCCTATGGAAAAAATATCTCTTCTTCTATTTTTGACCTTTCTACAAGTGAAAATCCTCATTAGATTTTCACAGCCAAAATGGGACACTACACAGTCAATATGAATCTTTCAAGAATCTTCAAAAATATTATACTTTTCTGCAAAGAGCAGGTCAACATACAAATTTCACAAAATATTTGTTTAATAAATGCATTGTGCTTTGGCTATGAATCTTTGTTCCTTAATACAGATCACCACCTTGATTTTAAAATAAAGATAAATTAAATTTAGAACAATATATATTAGCATAAAGATCTAAAACATTAGTAAAGTAATGCATACTAGATTTAATTTATTTCATAGAATTCAAGTGTGTTCAATTGCAAGTTTGTTCTTCCAAGAAACATTTCTTTGCAGGCAGGTGGTTGCACAGCAGCAAGAGCTGGAATATTCAGGGTCAGATAACTCTCAAAATTTTCATCCTGTACATACCCATTTTGTACACTTCAAAACAAGAGGTAAACAGACTTGTGCTAACATACTTTCATGCACTGTTACCTTAGTTAGCTGTGAAGACAGCAATGATAATCAGTTGTTATCCCCATATTGGAGATGAGGAAACCAGGAGTCAGATACAGTACATTTTTATTATAAATTTTACTGAACAAAGAATGATTATTATTTCAAAAATGAATACAGATCATGTCTTATCTGATTATCATGTTTTTACCTCCAAAAAAGAAAAAATACCTCTTTGTATGAGTGTTATGGCACATACAGATTACTTCAGTACAAGCAAAATGTAACTGCCTCAAAGAAAGTAAAGATGGAGCATCAAAGAGTTTAAAGAATGACATCTGACTAACTCTTATTTTTGTTTTGGTTTGTGGTAGATGGAGATGTGGATGGAAAGAATTTATGAAGAAGGGTTTGAATGAATTAGAGGACTGAATTAGATTGAAACAGCATGGTTACATTTCCAGAAGTAGAATTTTTTTTTTTTTTTTTTTTTTGAGGAATGACTAACTCATTTGTTTGGCTAGGAAATTGGTTATGGTTAAGGGAGATACTTGGGACAAGATTAGAAAGATAGCTAGAGGGTGAAAGTGTACAGAATTATAGAGGCCCAGGCTAATGAGCTCATGCTTTAGGTGGAAAGCAATAAGGTAAAAGTCTAACATAATTAGAAGTGCTTTGTAACAAGGTGAATCTATCTTCAGTCATTTGGATGTATTGAACAGAAAGCACTGGATGAAAGAAAAATCAAACAGTTATTGGAACAATGTAACAGGAGAAAATAGAATATGGCAGAGAAATTGAAGAATGATAAAAAATGATGTGATAGATATTATAGAAGTAGAATTATCAAGGAGTAACAGATGCATTTTTGGGGGGCTAATGCAATTTTCAAAGAAACTTTCAAAAATTGGTGTTGTATGAGTAGAAAGCAAAGATGATACTGACTTAAACTGGTTCCCTGTATATTTGGAACAGGTTATCCCCAGACTATTAAATGTTAATATTTATTTGGACTTCAGAGATAGATTCAGTTCACACTAGTACAGTTCCTAGTATTCGGTAGAAATTTTAAATGACTGCTAGTGATAAATGATTGACCAGTAAACCAAAATAACAATGACTTTTCAAAAACTTGAGTTGCTGTGAGATATTCTATTTGTTTTAAACTATTTACAGTGAGTTGGAATGCAGAATTTGTATTTACTATTCAAATATATGTCATTTTTTAGCTGCTTTATATATAATGGTGCAGGATTAAAAATAAAAAATTTAACACTAAAAAGAATGTCTTCAATAATGAGTTCCAACATAGAAAGTCATCCTGAGAATCTTGGGAATAGTTAATAATGTAAAGCAGGTAAATGCTTAGTTTTACACAAATATTAAATTGAGTAGGAAATGCTAATTTTATGTTAAAAAGTAATGATATACTCAGAAAATACTAGAACACTCATTAAATGACCAAATGAAACTCAAGCTTTTCAGGATGTTTCTTCATCTTTTTTTACGATAAGAACATTTTTGAAAGTCTCCTCTAATTTATTTTCATTTCAATGCATTATCATCACATTTAATTACTAAAGCTTTGGAAAATTATTCAGCATTTTAGGTTTGAAACTACCCTGTAGGGTGTCTAATTTTGCATAGAAAATGAGTATATGAAAATACTCAATTTAATCTAGCATATATATAAATCAACGCTTCAAAGAAAAAACTTTCTTTTAATCTTTTCAGTTCTTTCAGCTGATAAAATGAGTAGACAAAGTAGCTTGGTTTAACACATTTTAAAGAGTGTTCTGCAGGTGAATTTAAAAAAAAAACAGGAAAATAAGCTTTCTGGGCACTTTATTATGGATTCTATTTATTACTCCTCAGAGAGCACTAGCATTTACCCAAAATGGTATTTCCCTTTTAGGGTACATCACAACACAGTGAAGGGAAGATGGCATTTTCAGACAAGTCTTTCTGTGACAGCTGAATTATTCTCTTCCAAATATGCTAAAACAACAGATTTTCATTTTGTTCAAGGACTTACATCATCATTAAAAGGCATTTCAGAATTTGTTTCAGTCATCAAAAATGTGGAAGTAGGAGCGAAAATAAACATTGAGGTACCCGTGTCACACCATCTCTAAAACAGGATTTAAACCTTTGAAAATGCATGTGCAATTACAGCGAACCTTCTCACTGCAAAAAGCAAAGCCAAGGTCTTACAAATAAATGGAGTAGGCAGCTTATGGATGTGATTAGAGGGGCAAGCCAGATGCTCCTATCTAAAAATATCTCTCCGCCTGTTACCTTTAGAATTCATTCCTCTGCATCTTGGAGGCTTTTTTGATCAGTAAGAGACCCCCATTAAAATGTAAATACTGCTGGGAGATGCAAAGCCTTAATCTTTTATCAACTATCATCTTAGCTGACTAGTTGGAAGGAAACAAGAAATAGAATAGAGATTTCAAAAAGTGAGTCGAGAAACAGATAAAGGAGAAAGTCATATTGACAGGTTATAGAAGATCTGGGAATAAGAACTTCTGTATTTCACAATTTTACCTACAATCAATTCTAATTAAATGGGTACATAGGAAAGAAAAAATGCAAAACACAGAAAGTTTTTAAAACTGAGAATTAAAATGCTGTTTAAGCAATTTTGAACAAGAAGTCAGCAGATAGAAATGTTTTGTTTGGACTTTGAGACCTATATTCCTTACCAGCATATTCACTTTTAAAGATTACTATAGGGAGATTATTTTTCTCACTAAACAAGATTATCATGTTAAATGGAAAATAATACTGCCTATCAAAGGACCACTGTAAATAATACATTAGATGATGCATATAGTGACAAAAATAGCGATAGTCAAGCAAAATGAGATTCAACTATAGCTAAAATTTATCTCTGTGTGCTGCAATTTAATTTACAAAATTCCCTCAGAAGCTGGTGGTTTTCTTTCCTGTATCTGACATTTCATAGAGCAAAGGAGTAAGACCAGAAGGAAGATTTGAATCCAGATTTTGTCATGCAAGTAGTAACCTGGCTCAATCCTGCACTGCTCTAAGATTGGACAAGATCGGTAATGTTCAAGATAGCATGGTAGCAGACTTGAACCCAGAATCTAACACTTACCAGCTGTGAGATTAATTTAGCCTTTAGAAATATAAATTTCCTCACCTGTAATATCACTATCGTTAATCTATATCAGGCTGAAGTCTTTTAAAGATTTGAGGTAAATTATGTAAAATGCTAAGGATTATAAACTTCAGGTTGTCTATAAAGTGTATTTGTTTAATATTTCCTACTTTTAATATTATTAAGTAAAAAAATTAGCTTTTCTTCTAGGAAACTATTGTCTTCTTTTTATACATAGTCCCTGAACACTATTTACTAAAGAAAATACTTTTCATTTAATGCTTAATAATCTTAAGCAGCTGAATTAAAAAATAAAACAGGTGACCAACAGCTATCTCTACATAAAATATACTCTGCTAAAAATATATCAAATCA
This sequence comes from Hydrochoerus hydrochaeris, assembly GCA_004027455.1. NCBI lineage: Eukaryota > Metazoa > Chordata > Mammalia > Rodentia > Hydrochaeridae > Hydrochoerus > Hydrochoerus hydrochaeris. Next base: position 396,710 of record PVLA01000255.1, on the reverse strand, counting down.
GCCTGGCCAACACCTTAACAAGGCAAATAAACATTCAAAACAGGTGATCATGTGGACTTTTTAAAACAGTAAAACCACGTGAATTGCTTAAAACTGACTACTTAACAACAAACAGTTCTGCTTCCATAAGCTATCTATCTATCCATCTGTCATATGGTATTGGACAGGTTTTCCCATTGTGTATCTATTTTTTTCTCTTACTAAGGACAGCTGGTTGAATGTGAATTTTCTATCAGATACACTTAACCCTTGGCTTCTAAGCAAAAAACCAAAATATTGAATTCTATTATTTAATTTATTTCTCTCAGTGTATATCAGGTGAAATATTTTCCCTCTTGCCCTGCAAAGCTGCAGTGCATGGGGCATTGTGCACTTAACCAGCTTAATCAAACCTCCGTTCCAGGAGCACACACAAACAAATGAAGAAATGCTTCATAACAGTGTAAGATTTCGGTTTAAGTAATCACTTATTCCTCTGTTTTTCCATTTTTCAGTGCACTAGAAATATATACCCTTTGCTTACGATGATGGCAAGGGGTAACACAAATAAAGTGAAGATAAAAAGAAACAATGTAAGCACGCAAAGAAGGAAAGCGGCCCAGAGTACCTAGGAGTAAAAGATGTCTCTAGAAGGTGAGGCAAAGGGAACACATTTCTCTCAGCCATATCACAAAGAGTGGATAATGACATAATTGGAATTCTAACTTTAAATGAGAATTAGACTGCAGTTGCAAATGAAATTGTCATTAAAATCTGATTCTCAATATGTAATCAACCTGTCTGATCACTTTAAATGCTGGAGGTGTGAACTGAAAGGAAGAGAAGAAAAAAAGAGCACCACTGAGCAAAATGTTTGCTGGGGCTGTGGAATCTGTATTCAGAGTGGTGCAGATGTAAAGGCACCAAAGATAGATTTCCAAGGAAAGAGGACAGAATTCCTGGTGCTACCTACATCAGCCTCATTGAAATTTCTAGAGCATTTGTTTAAACAGAGGGTAATTTGAAGGTCACAGGGTCCTGAAAACAGCAGCAATTTCCCAATTCCTTTTTATATGTAGATATACTTTCTATCTTCTAAGTGCCTGCAGGGATCTAGCTGTTTAAAAGAAAATTTCAAAGGAGAGGGTAAATTTGTATGTTAATCCACTCCCTATAAAATAAACATGGGGTGTGTTGTAATTTTCATCTGTTACTAGAGATGATTTTACTAAAGTAGGGGTGAGCATCTGTGCTGAATTAAACAAGCTGGCTGTACCAAAGGCCTGGCAACTCAAGTCTGTAAATTATTTCTCTGAATTTTGCAGTAACTTCACTTACATGTGTAGAGATGAACCTCTCATGTGGTTATACACAGGCCAGTTTCTCCTCCATGAATTAGCAGGGTGCTGACAGCGCAATGCAGAATATAAAGCAAAAGCACAATGCGTTGTGCAAGGCAGCTTGGGCAGTAATTGATACAAATCCTGCTTCTCTGTATGTATGTACAGTGGGATCCAAATTCCCTCATCAATGGTAGGTAACACTGTTCTAATTATGCAAGCTCATATCTCCCACATCGGTGTTATTGAACAGCCTCATAAATATGCTTAAAAATTAATCCAGCTTAATGTTTTGTTTCAAATACATGAAAGTATCTAAGATATCATAGGTGGTCTAGACTGAGTTTCTGATTTTTTTTTAAAATCCTGCTTTTCTGATTCATCTCTTGAAAAATGAACTCCTCCTCACAACAGAGTGAAATAGTTTACTTCGTGAATAAACACAGTGTGAAGCCAGAGAACTGTAAAGTATTAAATTGAAGGTCACAGATTTAAAAGCAGTCAGTTATACACTGTACCCTATGTTACCTCCTGTCTTCTTATCTCCCAGTGTGGAGAGAGGAAGCAACACAAGATGCTGCCACATTTCCAGGAATTGTAAACTTACTTTCCAAATGAGTAAGTTCATTAGCTATAATGCTAAAAGTATTAGAATATAAGAAAGAATATAATGATATAAGCAAATAAAATGATCAGAGATATGCCTTCCTAAAATTGATTTTGGAGGAAGAAACATTTTCAAGATTTAAGCACATATTAAAGTTTTTTAAAATTCATTAAGTACCATGTATGCAAAATATAACCCATAACAAAAGGAGTCTTATTATATTAGACCCTTAAGGAGTATTTCATTCTAAGAGCCCTGTTTAAAGAAGACAGGTGCGGGGCTGGGGATTTAGCTCCGTGGCATAAGTGCCTGCCTTGCCAGCGCGCGGTCGTGAGTTCCATCCCCGGATAGATCCACCTATGAGAATATGTGACTGAGCGCATTTTAGATGCTTAGAGGTCAATCAGTATAAGAAATGATAAACGTGTTTAACACCCTTTAATAAGGAGTTTGGCAAGTAGCCAGCTTGACTTCATAACTAGTTTGTTAACAATTTGGCTTTGTTACTGTAGCCCAGTGAGTTACCGCTACTAACCTACAAAAGCGCCTAACAGTGAGGAAATGCGCAAACGGCATGTGCTGATTAAGGAAATGACATTCATATATGGATACTTGTGTCTAGATATATAAATTTCTGGAGAGATTATCAACTTCCAAAATTACCATCTCCCAAATAACTAAAACCCAGAAGTGGCCCCAAAGTGAGTTTATTAATAAATAAGATACTGATGTTAATGAAGCTTAAATTAAGGTTTTTTTAAAAAAAATTACTGTGATGTAATAACTAACAGTTATAATTTTAATTTAAATACTCTAGGTACAGATTTGATTGCTATATCCCCAAATGGCTAGATTTTTAGATAGGCCACCATCGTCTTCTATACTTCAAGAAAGCAGAAACTTTTCCCCCTCCTTGGAATGCGATTTTATTTCACTTTATGAGGAATTTGAAGTTTTGAATTACAACCCCATGTCTCTTTAGAATGAATTTTCTGTTTCCATGGAGTCTACATATAAGGGTTGGTTTTGATTTACCTTAATATATATATATTGTTGAAATGTAGCATCCGGAATTTAATATAACAATGCTTTGTAGTTAGATACAGCATACAGTGAGGTTTTTATCTCCCTTATTTTGGAAGCTGTATGTTGACTAAAGTAGCTTAAAATTGCATTTGCAGCTTGCCAGTTACATCACACTATGGACTAATATTGAGGCTTCTTGCAACTAAAATCCCAACATCTTTCTGACATGTGCTGATAAGCTGCATAATCCTCCAACCACACTTATATAGGTAACTGCAATGAACTCTATTTCTTACCCTTTCTTTTGTCCAGCTTACAAGATAGCCTTCTAACAAAGTACTATACTTCCAAGTTTACATTACTTGAAAATGTGAAACTTATTAGGAATCTATGACCTCCCTGGAGTTTTTAACAGAGAAAGCAAATGTAGATGTATTGGTAGACTGTCATAAAGTAAAAAAAAAAAAAAAAAAAAAAATACAGGTCCCCTTTTAAAAGAAGATTGTGTTAAATACTTCTGCAGAGTCGTCACTGGCAGAACTGTGCCCCCCTACTCAAAACATTCATATATTACTTTGGTGCTTGCACATGGGTTTTGTGAGACAATGAGGTTTAAATGAGGTGATGAGAGAGTTGTCCTTATTTTGGATTAGTCCCCATATGAGAAGAGACACCACATAGTTTTCTTTCTATCTTGCAAAGACAAAATAGGAAGAAATCCAGCTGCCAGAAAGAGATCCCTCACAAGAACCTCACCAGACTGGTTCTCTCTTCTTTTGTGTCTGGATGCAGAAATGCGCTAAGAAATAAGTTATTTTGTTTAAGTTAAACAGGCTATGCTATTTTGTTATGCCACCCCAAGCTAACTAACATGAAAGGAAAATACAAATGTGTTATTAGTAAAAAGTCAGAGTTACCTTAATTTACATACTGAGTTAAGATGATAAAATTAATGATAGAGAAGTTATATATCATTTGTATATAGTTAATATATAGAAATTAGTCTCAAAAGTGAGAAATACTACTTATGTTTCAAAAATGAAAAACTACACACAAAACTATGAGCAAGATTAAAAACCTCCTCCTGTTTGAAGGTAGAAGAAATGAACTCAATCAAAACACTAAAACTGACCTTGGAGTATGACTGTGTGATTGCACTGGAGCCCAGAAAGTAATACGCAAAGTGTGGTGCTTCACTGTGAAACCAAGAGCTCTAGAAAGCCTCAGAGGCAACCCCGGAACCAAAGTCTCCGTGACCTGCTCTTGCCCATGTGTCTCTCACCCCTGATTCACTCTTAAAGCAAGTCATGTCAAGCACAGCTCCTCTTCCTCAAAGTGCGCCAGGAAACTAGCGTTCCTTTTCTCCAAAGTCATCCATAAAAGCTAGAATTATTATTTTAACATTTTCCTCCTTTTCTCTCTCATACTGGCCCATGGATAAGTACGCTGACCTCAGAGGAAGAAATGGTTCAACTGAGAGACTGAGAAGAGTGTGAATATTCTACTGGGTTTCTCATTTAATCTCTTACTTACCACTAGGTCATACATATCCTTTCCATCCAACCACATTTCTGTAGCTGTCCACAGTTCACTGTGTGAACGCACAAAGGAGACACTGAGTCTTTGGATCTTCATTCTGATAGTTGCTGTGCTGCATAAAACTGAATAAGTAAATTTGCTGTGCTTTTCTCTCACCAGTTTGTCTTTTGTTATAGGTGTGTTGGCATAGTTCCAAAGACGAGGGTAAAAAAGTATCAACCATTTCTGTCTCTACAGATGAAATACAGCAATTCATTGAAATGAAAGTACATAATAAAGAGGAAAATCCTGGATACTGACCATTAGAAATGGAATGTGTAGAAACTTAGAGTTAAAAACAGGTGGGGTGGATGAAAACTATAGAACTCAGTGATTAATTTCACAGAGTGGAAAAAGATGAAGTGAGAGAAGGCAGGTACTGCTTATGATGACCAAATATAGTCTACCAGGAGCAGTGACATGGGACTGTCTACTTTCTTCATGGAATTCCTTAAGTTTTGCAAGGCTAGAGATAAAACAGAATGAAATGGGAAATCAGTAATGCTGATTTGAGTGGTTTCGATTTTATAAATATAAGACACATGATTGAAAATAAAGTGAACGTTTAAATTAGAAACATTTATCTTAGTAGAAGACACATTGCTTTAATTCCTTCCAAAGAAACTCCAACTCCAATTTATCTCATCATTTTTGCCCCTTTATAGGGAAGGAGACTGGAAATCCTCTTTCATGAGTGTCTTTTTTGGTTACACAGTGGTGGCTAACTCAATCTAATCTAAAAGTTTAACTTCATGACATTTTGATTTTGGAGAAGCCAGCATCCCAAGTTTCCAGATCTGGTAAATAAGTCGGATGAGGACACACTGTAAGGTTTTTATGAGCCTGCCTTTCCACTGAATGACACTGGGTAGCACCATTCCTCAAACATTTGACCAAATCATATAAAAATATGACAGATGACTTCCAGAACTGTTTTTAAAAGTGGAAAGAACTATGGCATGAGTGTGTTTGAAGTTAGGGGAGTATTCTGATAGGTATTAGGGATAAAATGACTTTTACTATAATTTAAAAAAAATCAAACATTTCCTGTGTATTTGGATCACATCTTCTACTACACAGCAGTTCATATTTTTAGGACTCATGTTTGTTTTCTTATACATAAGACATTACAAAATAAATCTCGATTCATTTTCATACCCTTACAAGTACATGCTATTCATTGATGCATTTTTGAAAAGTTTAGTTCTTTTATTTTTTCATGAAATGAGCTAGCTATTCTGAGAGAATTTCTATATTAGGAACAGAGCTTTGCTGCTGTTTTTAAGCTAAGTTAAACATAAATAGGAGCTCTCCCCATTTCCATTGAAGTGTCACTCAGCTGAGTACCCACGCTAGCGAGGAGGTGGTTCTCTCTACAGAGATTCGTCATGCTGTGTTTTATACTTAGACATTTTTTCTCAGAAATGAAGTATTTAACTTTCCCATCTTATTTATCTAATCGAAATTTTTCTTTGAAAACTTGCTATTGTTTCTACACTAAATTCATTTTTTCTACACTAAATTCATTTTTTTCCAATTCTCTCACTTTTAGGACCTAAGTTTGAAATGATCACTTAAAAATGTGTTATTTGATTGCAAGTTAGCACATATTAAAGTAAGAACATAAGGGAACAAAAGTTGATATACTTTGAGTAACAGACTTATGGCCTCAAGTGTATAAAAGTTTCTGTAATTAATCACAAGATATTTCTAAAGGTCATGACAGAGGACCTATTTTAGTACAGCTATTTTCATACAAATGAGATGCATATAAGAGGCAGTGCCCAGAGCCTCCAAAATCTTAAATGAATACTCCAGCAGAAGACATAAGGAAAATATGATTTGAAAGTTGAACAGTAGCAAATGATACTTTATATCAATAATTTCTATAAATGTGACTGACAACTATAAAAACCTCACATAAATCTATTTTCTCAATAAATAAAAAGACATTCTCAAGATATTTGATCAATTGTAAACTGTCCATAATAAAAGTATCAATTAAAATTATTAATTTAAGTCATATTTTGACCTCATAACAATTTATGCCCATCTTTCCATAAAGTCGCTGACCTACAATAAGCTAAAATTCAACACAATATTCTAAAATGCTTGAAACTCTATAACAAAAGTTTTGCTAGGTTTCTGAATTCACTTAATTTAGTGGAAACAGTTTCTTACTTCCTTAATCACTGAATACTATGAAATAGTTAACTCTAAAGTATCCAGTAGAACTTTCAAAAAACACAACTTAAGCCCTTAAATTAAGGGTCATGCAGTAGTTAACTTTCTTAAATTAATTATTTCACTAAAATTAAAGATAAAGTTTTAAAAATTAACTTGAACAGTTATAAAACAATTTTAACATGTTTGCAAAAAAAATAAAAATGTGAAACAGCCTTAAAAATGTTTGCCGTTACCAAAAGAGGCACCTTTACATAAAACCAACGGAAAATTTATGCTGCACAGACAGTGCAGATAGTTGTAGTTATCTCTTCAATAAGCAGGGGAAAAAAGGAGCTCATAAAATCATCTTAAATTTTTTGTTCACTTCGTACTGGTAGGGTTTCATGTCCACTTTTTGTTACTGGATGACCAGGTGATGCTACAGGTGGTAAGCAAACATATACTGAGACCTGAACCACTTAGTCCTGGAAAAAGAATGAATTTCAGTTGCTTTTATCTCTATTTTATCTTATTTAGGGTTTTCAATGTTTTTATAGAGATAGCTATAATTGCGGCCATATTAACATTGCTGACCTTGGGACTTAATTCTCCTCGTGTTCTTCTTTGCTATCCTCTCTAGGCCATCGTTGGCAATGAGGGCTCCTGTGGAATTATTGTCCATAATCTCAGTATGCATTCTGTCTCACTGTTCTGATAGTTCTCTGCCTCCTTGGTTGTCAGTACTCTCCATCACTTCCCCACACAGGAGGCTGGAATATGGTGGGAAGTGCCCACAGATATCTGCAGTAAGTTAGATGGGAAACGTCAGTCATGGTAGAGACAGTATTGTTGGGTCTGAAATTCTGAGTGCGCTCTAAAACTTTTTTCTTTTTCCTATTTTTAAGATACCAGAAATTCTACAAGTAATCATGTGGAAAAACACAATAGCTTCTGCAATGCATATCATCTGCAGCATATTCACTGCCTTGATTTGGAACTTCATCCATGTTCCCAACACTGACTTCCCACACACCCTTTGCCTTCAACATCATGAAATCATGGTTTCTCCAAATTCCACACTGTGATGGTATTTCCTGTGCTATACTTCTGTATGACAATCCGATTATGCAAAGATTATCTTCCTTAGTGTCATTCTGATGATAAAACCATGTACATTTCTTTCATTGAAACATCTTTCTTTCCTTAAAACTCTCAATGTAATTACTTTCATGTCTTTGAAATGACAGGTACAACCAATGTGAAGCCTCCTAAGCCACCATTTCCTGTGCTGCTGTCCCTGGTGCCTGGTTTACTACAGGCAAGATTGAGTGTGGGAAGCTGCAAGCAGCTGCTGGTCTTCTAGAGAAGCTCATATGTCCAGTGACGGTGACTGGAGATGGACACAGCAGCTGCTGCCCCTCCTGGAGGGTGATGATGATTAGGCCATTTGGCAGTGGCACTGGGTTGGCCCTGGAGTCATTGGTATCCTTCCCACACTCCTATTCCAAAGTCTGCCTATAATTTTTATCACACACTAAGTGCAATTAGCTTGCTGTGACCAGAGCCTCACTGATAACATAAACAGTTGATTGATATTTATTTTGTTTATTATATTTATTGTATACAGGAAAAATTTGTGAGAGATCATCCTTTGCTGTAAGGGGTAGTCTACTGGAGAGAGAAATTGCTCACACTCATGGGAGGATTCTTAGAACCAGAGTTTTAAAATAGCACTCAATCCTTGAGTTCACTTCAGTGGTAACAAGACAGGGTTATAAAATTAGTAACTACTACAGTATGTATAAGATTCAATTTTTAAAGCTATGATTTATTACTACACGTTTACATTTTTCTACACTGTGAATGGTGCCATGTATGGTAAGTAAGAGTTTATATATGTAACTTTTTGATAAATTGTAAACTTTAATAGTATATTTACTTAGTTTAGGCAGCAACATAGACTATTATATACATGTATTCTATGTATTAATGATATGTCAAACTGTTTTCAATATCTCTAGTTTATGAAGTTGTTTTATTTTATTTTAAAGATAATAAAATCCATCAAAACAAAACAGAACAAAGCCAATCAAAACAAAGTGGCAAAACTGGTTCAGAACTTCAAAGCAGGATACCAGGAAAACAACAGTAGTGACCATAGTGTATCGTGTTATCTTCACAATAGTTGTCCATTCCATCAGGTATAGCAAATCAAATCAAAACAGAACGAATAAAACCAATCAAAACAGAACAATGAATAAAGCAAAACAATTAATCAGAACAAAACAAAACAGTGAGAACAAGATTTCTAAGATGATAGAAGGAAATCCCCCACCTTTGCTAGATTGCATACTGTCATCCTCACAATAGATAAAGTTCTATTTTAATAAATTATTACAAATTAAAAAAAAACACTGTGAATGGATTTTTATTGTTCAAATCCATGTTTTTAAGGGTCAACTGTACTTATTAGGAAAAGATACTAACACTAAGTAAAATAGAGTACAAGTTCTCAGGAAATTATCAGAAAGTTTTGTTAGTGAATTGATTTGCATGCAACTAAAATCAATCTTTATATTTTACAACTGAACTGAAATCAAAATGCTTGTATTCACTTAAAAATACATCTACTTATGAACTAAAGTTTTGGTAATCAGCCAAAATTAGGTATCATTGTCTTATGAACATTTTATAGGAGTAGTTTAAAAGAAAATAAACACAAAAAATTGTTTTAATTTTAAAGAGTGACATATAATTAAACATTTCAAAGTCATGCCATGTCACAAGACTTCATGTGAATCAAAGTACTTGTTGACTGTCACATAAGTTATACATCTGGGTTTGTTTTTTCTACTTTCTTTTCTTTTTGTAAATTGTATACAGAATTTATGATAAGATTTCAATCATTGAACAAGTAGTCCAGTAAATTTCAAAGGCTGCAGTGTGTTTATGGGAAAGAAACGGTTTTTTGTTAATTAAATTCTGTCAAAGAAATAAGGAAAGTCACTATTATATTTTCATTTATTTCTTTAGATTTTACATGAACTAGTAGTTAAGATTATAAGCAATGTTTCTTTAGAATCCATAATATTCTACCCATTGATGCTACACTTATTGCTTTTTTTTTTTTTTGAAGTCAGAGTTTTTCTTTCCTTTCCTTTCTTTTTTCTTTTCTTTTTCATGCAGGCAGGGTCTCACTATATAGTTCAGCCTGGTCTTGAACTAATTATGTAATCCAGACTGACTTCAAACTCACAACAATTCTCCTGCCTCAGCTTCCCTAGTGCTGGGATTATAGACATGTATCACTATTCCTGGCTAGTCAGACTTCTATTTTAATTATATAGCTCTAAAACCTAATAAGGATTATATGCAGATTAAACATCAGTAATGAAGAATTAATTGATTAATTAATGAGCAAATCATGCATTTCCTGAACCTTTTTTCTCATTAGGAGCTTTAGATCTCAACTAAGTTGATTTGGGGGGTGGATCTCAGGTTGGAGTCAAATACTTTAAGTTTATCAATGTATAAAAAATATACATAATGGGCTGGGGATTTAGCTCAGCAGCATAAGTGCCTGCCTGGCAAGCGCTAGGTCATAAGTTTGATCCTCGGTACAAACAAAACAAAACAAAACAAAAAAACCATAATGGGACGCAAACCCGCCTCAGGGCAAGGCTGCCCAGAACCTCCACCAAGGGCCTGCCTTGCCACCGGGAACTCAGGCAAGCCTGCCTCAGGCATAGGCTACCCAGAACCTCCCCTCCATGGGCCTGCCCTGCCACCAGGAACTCAGCATAACCCCGCCTCTGAAGTAGGCTACCAGGAACTTCCCACGTGGGCCCACCCTGCCACTGCGAACATCAAAGAGGCCTGCCCAAGACTGAAAACTGCCATGGACTGCTACAGATAGGCCTGCCCTCCCACCTGGAACATCAGAAGATCTCAGCAGGATCCAGTCAGTGTGAGAAAATTTGGAGCTTTGCTCCCAGGTGGTGAACTTTGGACTACACCGGATTGACTGTATCAATGTGGTGAGTATACCCCTAAAATAGAGGTGTACAGGGGATAAATAGGGCCAGTAGTAAAACCTCCTCCAACTAACTGTAAGACTTTGGTGTGTCTGAAAAAAGTATGTGTGATCCTCTCCTACACATAGAAAACACCAGGCAGAATGAAAATGACAAAACAAAAAAGCAAAATGCAGTCTCAAACATATAGTTCATCAGAAGCAAGTATAAGAGACACTGAAATAGAGGACCCCAAAAGAAACACACTGGGAATCTCTGAAAAGATAGCAGGTGAAATGAAAAAACAACTGCATCAGGCTATAGAGGAAATCAAATTAGTACTCTCCCATGTAAAGATAGAAATAACAACTTTAGTAAAGGAGTTGTTGAATGCAGCTAAAGAAGAAATACAGAAAAAAGTACATGAGCATGGGAAACTGATTGAAACTTAGGATGAACAATATAGAAAACAAGCAGAATTCATGAAACAAAATCAAAGAGACATCCAAGAAACAAAAAATTCTATTGAAAGTGTGCAAAACTGCCTAAAGGAAGCTGAGGATAGGATTTCAGATCTTGAGGACAGGATCACAGTTAGTGATCAGGAAAGGATAGAACTTGTAAAAATAACAAAGCAGCATGAAATTATGCAGAAGCTTCATGATGATGCCAAAAGCAATAATATAAGATTAATGGGCATTAGTGAAGTTACAGGAGTCCAGGCAAATGACATACGTAAAGCATTTACAGAAATAATAGCAGAAAATTTCCCAAACATGGGGAAAGAATCTGATATGCAGATAAGTGAGGCACATAGAACACCAAACAGTCACAATCAACATAAATCCACACCCAGACACATAATAATTAAGATCTCAGACATACAGCATAAAAACAGAATACTAAAAGCTGTCAGAGAAAAGACATAAATCACCTATCAAGGAAAGCCCATTAGAATCACGGCAGACTTTTCAGCATAAACCCTCAAGTCAAGAAGAGCTTGGAGTGAGGTATTTCAAGCCCTGAAAGAAAACAACCTTCAACCCAGACTAATGTACCCAGCAAAACTTTCATTCAAATTTAATGGAGAAACAAGATACTTCCATGACAAAGAACAACTGAAGAAATTCATGTCCACCAAGCCAACCCTAGAAAGAGTACTGAAAGACATACTAGACAGACATAAAAATGACCACAATCCCCAAAACAACAACAGAAAAAAACCACCAGGTAGGGTAAGAAATTAAATAAGAGGAAAAGAAGAAACAACTGGAACATAACATGACAAAGTTGAGCCAGTACATATCAGTGATATCCATAAATATAAATGCCCTCAATTCACCTAAAAAAAGAAGTAGGTTGACAGAATGGATCAAGAAACAGGACCCCACAATATGCTGTATACAAGAAACACATCTTACCCAAAAGAAAACTCATACATTAAAATTCAAAGGATGGAAAACAGTATTCCTTGCAACAGGAACCCAGAAAAAAATAGGGGTAGCTATTCTATTTGCAGACGTGCACTTCAAATCTAAAATGATTAAAAGAGATAGAGAAGGTCACTACATACTTGTTAGTGGTAAAATTCAAGAGGAAGAACTAACAATTATAAATATATATGCACCAAATACAGGAGCATCCAACTGCATAAGACAGATACTAATGGACATGAAAAACCAAATATGTAAGAACACAATTAAACAGGAGATCTTAACAGCCCATTGTTACAAAGAGATAGATCAACTAGACAAAAAGTCAGCAAAGAAATAACAGAACTGAATCATACCTGTGAGCAATTGGACTTAGTAGATGTTTACAGAGTGTTCCACCCAAACACATCAGAATACACATTCTTCTCAGCTACACATGGGACATTCTCCAAAATAGACCATATATTATCCCATAAAACATTCTTAAGTAAATGCAAAGGTATTGAAATCATACCATGCATAATATCTGACCATAGTGCCCTGAAATTGGAAATTAATGGCAAAAGAAATGGTAAAACCTGCATAAATAAATACATGGAAATTAAATAACAGCCTTTTGGACAACCAGTTGGCTACAGATGAAATCAAAGAAGAAATAAAGTAATACCTACAATTCAATGAAAATATAGAAACAACATACTGTGATCTGTGGGATGCAATGAAAGCAGTCTTAAGAGGGAAATATATAGCAATAAACTGTCATATCAAGAAAATAGAATGAGCACAAATAAACAACCTAATGCTCCATCTCAAGCATCTAGAAAAAGAAGAGCAAGCTAAACCCAAAGCTCATAGAAAAGAGGAAACTGTAAAGATTAGAGCAGAAATCAATGCAATTGAAACTAAAAAAAAAAAAAATACAAAGAATTAATGAATCAAAAAGCTGGTTTTTTGAGAGAATAAACAAAATTGACAAACCCCTAGCTAACCTTATCAAGAGAAAAAGAAAAAACCCAAATTCATGCAATAAGAACTATAAAGGGAGAAATTACTACAGATCCCATGGAAATTCAAAAGATCATGAATACCTACTTTGAAAATCTCTACTCACATAGAGTGGAAAACACACAGGAAATGGACAGATTTCTAGAAACATATGAACTACCAAAGCTCAACCAAGATGATGTAGCAGTTTTGAACAACCCAATATCAGCTATTAAAATTGAAAATGTAATTAAAAACTTACCTACAAAGAAAAGCCAAGGTCCTGATGGATTCACAGCTGAATTCTACAAGAAATTTAGAGATTTGATGCCAGTACTTCTTAAACTCTTGAATGAAATTGAGAAAGAAGCAATCCTCCCTAAATCATTCCTGCAGGCAAGTATTATTCTGATACCAAAACCAGAGAAATATCCAACAAAAAGGGAACTACAGGCCAATCTCACTAATGAACATTGATGCAAAGATTCTCAACAAAATACTGGCAAATAGAATGCAGAAAATCATCAAGAAGATTATACCTCATGACCAAGTGGGGCTCATTCCAGGAATGCAAGGATGGTTTAACATATGCAAATAAATAAATGTAATACACCACATCAACAGAGCCAAAAACAAAAACCACATGGTCATCTCAATAGATACAGAAAAAGCTTTCGACAAAGTCCAACATATCTTCATGATAAAAACCCTTCAAAAACTCGGAATACACGGCATCTACCTCAACCTTATAAAAGCCATCTATGACAAACCAACAGCCAACATTATACTCAATGGACAAAAACTGAAAGCTTTCACTTTAAAATCAGGAACAAGACAAGGATGTCCACTATCATCACTCCTTTTCAACATAGTTCTGGAAATACTAGCCAGGGCAATCAGACAAGAGAGAGAAATAAAAGGAGTAAAGATAGGAAAGGAAGAAGTTAAATTATCACTATTTGCAGATGACATGATACTTTATATAGAAGACCCAAAAGACTCCATTAAAAGACTGCTAGAGGTAATAAACAAGTTCAGCAGTGTAGCTGGATACAAAGTCACTGCTCAGAAATCAATAGCATTCCTGTACACAAACAAAAAACTCACTGAGAGAGAAATTATGGAAATATCGCCTTTTACAATAACATGTAAAAAAATAAAATACATAGGAATCAACCTAACTAAAAATGTAAAAGACCTATATGCTGAAAATTATACTACACTGAAAAAGGAGATTGAAGAGGATATTAGAAAATGTAAGGACATTCCTTGCTCTTGTTTAGGAAGAACCAACGTTGTGAAAATGGCTATACTCCCAAAACTGTTATACAGATTTAACGCAATCCCAATCAAAATACCATTGACATACCTCACAGATCTAGAGAAAACACTACTAAAATGCAGTTGGAGACAGAAGAAACCTAGAACAGCAAAGGCTGTTCTGGGCAACAAAATCAAGGCAGGAGGCATCTCAATTCCTGACTTGAAACAGTACTATAAAGCCACAGTGATAAAATCGCTTGGTACTGGCAAAGAAATAGACCTGAGGATCAATGGAATAGATTAGAAGATGCAAGCACAACTACAAAGACACTCAGCCACCTGATATTTGACAAAAGGGCTAAATATGTCCACTGGAAGAAGGATAGTCTCTTTAATAAATGGTGTTGGAAAAATTGGCTCTCTATATGCTGAAAACTGAAACTAGATCCATGCATATCACCATGCACAAAGCTAAAGTCTAAATGGATCAAAGACCTCAATATTAAAACAGAAACACTAACTCTACTGGAAGACAAGGTAGGTAGAAGTCTTGGAGACATAGGGGTAGGCAGAGAATTCATGAACAAAACACAAACTGCATGGGAAACACTTCAAAGAATCAACAAATGGGATCTCACATTATTGAAAATTTCTGCATTTCAAAGGAAATCACCAACAGAATGAAAAGAAAACCAACAGAGTGGGAAAAAAATGTTAACCAGCAACCCCTCAGACAAAAGACTTGTGTCCAGAATATATATAGAATTGAAAAACATCAAGCCCCCAAAATTCAAAGACCCTCTCCAAAAATGGGCATCTGAGATGAACACAGTTCTCAGAGAAAGATATACAAATAGCAAATAAATACATGAAGAAATGTTCACCATCACTGGTCATTCAAGAAATGCAAATTAAAACAGCATTGAGATTCCACCTTACTCTGGAAAGAATAGCTGCCATCAAGAAATCAACTGATAACAAATGTTGGCGAGGGGAAAAAGGAACACTGTTCCACTGTTGGTGGGAATGTAGACTGGTGCAACCATTATGGAAATGCATATGGAGAATTCTCAGAAGACTAAGATTGGAAGCCCCATTCAATCCAGATATCCCCCTCCTGGGTATTTTCCCCAAAGAACTGAAAAGTTCATATCACAGTGATATATGTGCACCCATGTTCATAGCTGCACAATTTGTGATAGCTAAATCCTGGAGACAACCAAGATCCCCATCAACTGCAGAGTGGATGAAAAAGATGTGGCATTTTTATACAATGGAATATTACTCAGCTATAAAAAGGATGACCTTGAGGCCTTCATAGGCAAATGGAGACAACTTGAGACTATCCTCATTAGTGAAATAAATAAGAATCATATTTATAAATATCATATTGTGTCTCTAGTGTAAAAAGTAAATAAGAACTACA